>PVIU01006300.1:0-74601 GCA_004026605.1 Ondatra zibethicus | reverse complement strand
GCCCTCAGTTGATTCCCTATTGCTCTGTTCCCTTAAGTTTAATACAAACAGATAGTGATTTGGTCCACCCATTCCTTCTTCTAGGTCCTGGCCTTTAACACACAGCTTTCTTTCTAGCAGAAACCACCCCCTTTATAAAGCCACAGCTTCACATGTCATGTGTCTGTTATCCTTCAATAGATTGCTTTCTATCCCTTGTTCTAATTAATACTAGCCATTCTCTCGAGATCAAATTTTTAGGAAGGAATTTCAATTCTAATCCTGGTTTAAATTCCTTTCTTTCTGTTTCTAAAGAACCTTCTCATATCTTAAAATAGTACATATCACATGATAAAACCAAATGCTGATTCATATTAATTTTGTCTGTCAACACATTAGTCACTTGTATTGCTGCTCTGACCAACTTCCTGAGCCAAACAAGTTAAGGGAAGGGAGAATTAATTTAGTTCGCAGTTTCAGAGAGCCGCACAGCACTTGAGGAAGCATCTCAGTGGTAAGACTATGTGACCAGAGTTTCCTCGTCTCACAGGAGATAAGAAACAGAAAACAAAGAAGGAAATGGAGACTAAATATAAATACACGGCTAAGTTCCCAAGGACCTACTCCCCCCAATTACATTCTACCTCCTAAAATTTCAACAAACTTAGATATAAGCAAAGCATTAACAAGTAAGCCCATGAAAAATATTTCATATGTAAACCATAATATATATAATAAGCTCCTCAAGGAGTAAGAATACATTATTCTTAAAGATATATAAATTATTATGGGAAAATGTATCTGCATATATATACGATCATAGTTTCAGTTAAAAATCAAGAATCCTGGATTATTGGAATACCATAACTTTTATATACTTTTTTATTTTTGTGAAAATACCATGGCCAAAGTAACTTGTAGAAGAAAACATTTACTGGGGCTTACAGTTTAAGAGGGTAATTCTATGACTATGGCAGAGAACATGGTAGCTGGCAGACAGGCATGGTACAGGAGCAGCAGGTGAGAGCTTCCGTTTGGCCCACAAGCAGGAATGGGGAGGTGGGCAAACTGGGAATGGCATAGAATGTGACTTTGAAATTTCAAAGCCCACTCCCTGTCACACACTTCCTCTAAGAAGGCCACACTCCTAATCCTTCCAAAACAGTTCCACCAGCTGGGGACCAAGTATTCAAATACACAAGCCTACAGACCATTTTCATTCAAACTGCCACACCGAGGTGAATATTATACTTCACAACGAGGTGAATATTAATACTTCTATCTTGTAGGGATACATAATGAGGAAAAACACAAATTTTCAACTGGTAAAAGTAAAAACTTGGTCAAAAAGCATTTTAAAATAATTTTTAAAAGCTTCTCTAAAGTGTTTGTATTTAGAAACAATAGAAAGAATAGAAAGAATAACAAGGGATTTGTTAGATAGGCTGGTAATTACACCATGGCCATCACTGCAGGTGGAAACAGTAGCCCTAAATGCCTCTTGTTAATGACAATTGCAGACTCTGCACCACTCAACAAGACTCAGGCATTTAGACATTTGTCTGCCTCCTGCTTTCTCTCTGCTATTGCACCTGAGCTCCCAGACTCTTGAACAGCACTGGACATGTTAAGGCAGTCTTCCCCCTTAGTTGCACGATCTACACGCTAGTCGTCTCTAAGCACCACTTCCCACAAACAGTAGTAATGAGCTTTTTCCATCCAGTCAAGGTGATAACCAAGATTAACAATCATCATGCTAACTATTTTATATAGACTATGAAATTATTTTTCCTAACCATTTTATGACGTGTTTCTTGTCACTTTTCTTTCATCTGAATTTGTATAGTCCAGATTAACTGATAATTTTTTATTTCTTCAGGCATTATTTTAATCACTTTTCCATCTATTTAATATTCTTGACAGACAGTTTATGTTTATTACCAACATATACTTTAATTAATTCTTCTAAAAATAAATTTGTTAATGACATTGCTTCTCTACTTCTGAAAACTATCCAAGTATTACCTACTATAATAGAAGAGGAAAAGTGTGGTGATTGTTGCCTGTTTCTGGGGATTGGTGAGACATAAGAATAAATCTGAGTCCTTGTGTATTGCTAGCTGTATGTGAGGTGTGTGATAGACTTCACGTTTTAAGATGCTAGATCCCAAGTTAAGAGTTCTTATCATACACAATTACATTCTACCTCCTAAAATTTCAACAAAATTAGATATAAGCAAAGCATTAACACACATGGAGGAATATAAGGAAACTTTAGGAGTTTGGGAATACATCTATTACCTTGTTTGGGACTATAAAATTACACATAACTAAGTTAACCTCTCCTTCCAAAGACTTAAAACACCAAGTACTCATACAAGTTTCATTAAATCCAAGCTAAATAAAATCCTTGCAATAAAATATAAACTGAAACTTTTCATGCATCAAAGAGCCTATATAACAGGGCAATTACAAAATCCATTGCAAACTGTTAACACATCTTATGAAGTACCTTTTAGAAATGACTTTTGTCTTTATAAATTAAAAATAGATAATGAAGGTATTTTGGGCTTTCTGTACAATTCTGATATTTTCAGTTGTGAATGAATATTATAACTCTAAAAAATATCCTGGTTTTGCCTGGCATAGTGGTTCATGCCTTTATTCCTAGCACTTGGGAGGCAGAAGAAGGTTATCTCTAGGAGTTTGTGGTCAGTCTGGTCTACATAGTGAGTTGCATTCCTGCCAAGGCTGTGTAGTGGTTCGATGAGAACTCCCCATAGGCTCATATATTTGCATGGTTTGGTCAGTTGATAGAAATGTTTGGGAAGGATTAGGAGGTGTGACCTTGTTGGAGGAGGTATGTCACTGATGGTGATCTTTGAGATTTAAGAAGCTGTTGCCATTACATTTCCAGTTAACTCTCTCTTCCTCTAGCATTTAGCAAACTACCATTGCCAAAATATTGCTATTGTTTAAACTATATAAAACTATTTTGATGTATATAAAAGGAATTTTTGTTTTAGAAGCTTTGTGTTAATTAAATGTAATGATAAAGATTCTAACCTAGCAAGTAGTTTCCAATAAAGGGGTAAGAGGAATCTCATTAAGTTTGTAGGTTGTTTAATTTATGTTTATTATTGAAGAGACCCCCGGTAAGGGGAGACCCTCCAGCAGACGCTCCCCACCAAGAGAAGACTCCAGTCGACCTCGGCTGCACAAGCAAGAGGCATTTATTAGTTGGTTACACAGGCCTGCGGATGCTGCAGCAATTGGGTTGCTGAGCATGCCGGGCTCAGAGAACAAAGCAGTTTATATAGGATTTTGGGGCGGGCAGCTTTAGGGTACCCAGCAACAAGTATTTCGTTGGTTAATTCATATAGAGCATAGGGTTATTTTGGGGCACAGTAATTTGTTTCACTTTGGATTCCACAAAAACAAACATGACAAGGACACTGTGTTTGGCAGGGTCTTACTGCCCTTCTTTATTACTCCTATTTTGGCTATCCCCGGTGGGCTAGCTGGTGAGTCATGGGTCATGGTGCCCATCTGTTGCTCCCCTTTATCTCTTGGTCCTTGACTGACTAGAAGGGTACCTAACTTTGACTTTATTTCTTTTATTTTTTAATTCTTTCATTATAATCGTGATGCTACCTCATTATTTCCTGATTCACAGCTACCAGTAGAGCAATATTGCCATACTATAGGCCCAGAACACATTGTTCAACCCACAGAATACTTGGGCTGCCCTGAGTTTCTCTCTCTCATCTCTTTCTAATGTTGTGTTAATGCCATTGGCATAAACTCAATATGAAAGAATAATTATCTTCTCCCTTTTAAGATTATTTTTATTTATATATGTGTGTGCATATGTGAAGGTTCTAAATATCAAATATGTGAACTGTCCACGGAGGCTAGAGTGTGACAAATCCTCTGGGACTGGAGTTAGAAGAGATTGATGTGGATGCTGGTAACTGAACCTGGTACCCTGAGTAAGATCAGTATGAGTTCTTAACTGCTGAACTGTCGCTCCAGCCTGTTCTTCCTTATTTAGTGCAATATATTTTAAAAGGTTTTGGAACTGTTTAATTATAATGGATTTTCTCAAGAACAAGGAAAATCATGCATGATAAGAACAAATAGAGTAAGTAGACAAGAGAGAAATTGACAAGTTTAAGTATGGAGAAAATAAAAACAATTTAAGACTTACTACACAAGTGTGAGGATCTGAGAGTGCAAAGCCCCAGATTCCACATGAAGCCAATGTCATGCATCTGTGACCCCTATATCAAAATGAAAGGTCGTAACAGAAGACTCTCTGACAGCTTGCAGGCCAGGTAGCCTGGTAAAGGTGGCAGACAATCAAGAGACCTTGCCTCCAAGTAGGTGGAAAATGAGAACTGAAACCCATGAACCATGGAATATGTGCGTTCGTAACCGCATACACAAATGTGTACACATTCACACACATATGCACATGCACACACACAGTGATAATTTAGAAAACACTGAGGAAATAAAGGCATACTGATGGAGACTACAGAGAGAAATGGAATCTATTGTAATTTTCCAAACAGAAGTGAAATGAAGCTCTCTAAGGGGAGGAACTGGAGAGATTTAAAAAATAAAGTAGAAATTGAGTGATGTTAATTTTTTTTTCAAGCAAAAGTCTTTTATGTGCACAAGGAGCTCAGCTGCTATCATATCTTAACTTCTATTTTGGAACCAAAGTCTAAATACAAGCCCTCTCATCAGCCCTGACAATGTAAAAAATAGATAGCCTATTTAAAATCTGCTATAATAAGTAATTGTTTTGCTAAAATATCACAAATGATAGCATTTGGCATCTTCATTTATAACATCCCTGACAAGTATCAAAACATAATTAATATCTTTCTATTTATGCATGGTAATATATTTTCCTGAAAATCTCTCTTGCCTTTGAAGAGAATGAAGTTTTGCCAGACCTTGCAGCCAAGTTAACAATATGACTTGTGATCATTTCAGACTATGTACTTAACATGCTGTCTTCTGTGTGCGCACCAGGTTTACTTTAAGTTAGTCATAAGAGAACAATGTAACCAACCTTACTATGCTTTGGATTGCAGATGTGTAGTAAGGAGGCTGCTAGTTCGTTCCTGACTGCTCAATCCTGAAATAATCACACAGAAACTGTATTAGTTAGCTCATTGCTTGGCCCATTAGCTCTAGCTTCTTTTTTTTTTTTTTTCTCCATACATTGTTTTGTTTTATTTTTTTTCCATTCAAGAACATAATTAAAGATAAAAAAAAAATTTTTTTTCCTTTCTTCCCCTTCTCCCGGTCCCCTCCCACTACCCCCCACCCCTCCTCCCTCCCCCTTCTTCCTTGAAAGAGGGCATGGTGCCCTGCCCTGTTGGAAGTCCAAGGCCCACCCCCATTCCTCCTGGCCTAGGAATAGCTCTAGCTTCTTATTGGCTAACATTTATATATGAATTTAACCCATTTCTATTACTCTGTGTATTGCCATGTGGCTGTGGCTTACTGGCTAAAGTTCTGGCGTCTGTCTCCAGTGGGGCTACATGGTGTCTCTCTGACTCCACCCTTCTTTCTCCCAGCATTCAACTTAGTTTTCCCCACCTAGCTCTGCTCTCCTATAGCTCTGCTATAGGCCCAAAGCAGTTCCTTTATTAAACAATGATATTCACAGCATACAGAGGGGAATCCCACATCACAGATGTAAACAACTTATACAACATAAGCCAAGGACACAACTGAAGTCTTAAATTATGTGCTCTCCTTGTCCCATGCCTTTGACCCCTGACCCATAATAATCTTCCTTCCTTCCTTCCTTCCTTCATTCCTTCCTTCCTTTCTTCCTTCCTTCCTTCCTTCCTTCATTCTTTCCTTTCTCTCTCTCTTCCCCCACCTCCCCTGCCCCCTTCCCCTCCCTCTCTCCATCCTCACCCCCTCATATATGTGTGCATGTGTGTTACAGCAATGATTTTCTATAGGCAACAGGTTGAAAACAGCCTCAAACAAAACAAATATGCATTGCAAATGTTGGCAGCAACATGTGGATGTAGGTTAAAAACATCTGGAGAGGTTTTGAATGCCATTCTGGGTCAGTTTTGGTAAACTTCTTCCTCTATAAAATATGAGATTTCTGTGGGGGGAAAATTATTTTTTTTTAACCATTCCATGCTTTCTGTGCTCTTCAGTAAATGCAAAGCAAAAAGCCCTTCTTTAGGCTCAGGTGTTGATACAGACCAGTCACAGGCACAATATGCAGACAAATCAGACACACACAACAGACTACAAACATGACACTAACCAGATACTACAGACAGAAAGACTCAGGGAGAAGAACTCTTGATCAAACCAATACCCAGGGAAGTTTATATCTCCACCCTCAATGTGACATCAATATATTTTGATACTCATTTTGAGGGTTTTTTGGTGCCGTAACTAACTCATTCATGAATTTTCAAATGTATTACATAGGTAGAGCCCTTGAGTATACACAACATAGCTTATCACTTTTTCAAACTAAGTATGTAATTTTGTTTTATTAGAAATATACATACATAATCATTTTATATATAATTATATACATATATAATTATTTGGAAGGCTTTCATTCAAATGGACATATGTGTGTATATGTATATACATGTATGTATGTATACATATATATAATTTCAATTTTTTCTTCTGAGTTACCTATTAGTGCTTTGATTTGATGTTATTTATATTAAGGTATTACATTAATAATAATTCTACAATTCATGGCATAGAGAATAATTATTTCTTATATTTTATAAGAAACCCTGTCACAAATAACAAGTATATTATGATTAAAAGTAATTAAAAGAAGCCATGTGTGGAGGCATACACTTTTAATCCTAGCACCCTAGAGGCAGAGACAGGTGGATTTCTATGAATGGGGTCTATCTAGTGAGACCCTGTTTCAGAAAAATGAAAGAAATAATTAAAGAAACATAAAACTATGAACATTTTCACATAACAGAAAAAAAAACATTTTGGAATCCCTAATATGACATGTTTAATACACAGTGAGATTTCTAAATTATTTTGTGGGATAAAGGAAGAAGCAACACTACATAAAGAAGCCTCAATAATATATTGAAGCATGCAGTAATATTAAAAATTGTAAAAAAAAATCCACATATATAACCTCTCAAAATGTTTACTTTGGCAATCTAGCCTAATCTATCATACGCATCAGAGCTAACTGCATTGGTACTTTGAGTGATTTTACTCTGATACTGCTATCTCCTGGCTTCAACTTTTTCCCCTGCTATGTATTCTGTGTCTAAATTCTTTTAACTTTGTCTATGAATAAAGATTACATTCATGCTGCTGTTAAGCCAACCTCATCAGGCCAGTCATGGGTACTTATACCTGGGAAATGAAACATCACCTTGCTCCTTAATATACATTGTCTCATAGATTAAAAAAATTTAATCAACACTAACTGAATTACTTTTATGCTTGGTACAAGCTAGGCAAAATCACTCATGTGACTTCAATAAAGTTGACATTTTTTGTACTTAAAATTTAAATATGAGTTTTAATAAAAGAGTATTTTCTGTGAAAATATTTTCTTACTCCCACATTTTGTCTACCCATAGTGTAAATTTATGATCACCATGATTGTGCTAGTAGATGGAAATAATTTTAGACACCCAAAAGTCTTTCCAAGAAGTCTTTCACTTTCATTAAAATGTTTGCATAAGAATCAAGGCCTCAAGGCTGCACAGTTGAATGACCTCTATTTATTTTGATGCTACCCATCTCTAATTATGACACTTAGACTATATTATATCCTCTCATTCCTCTTGTTTCCAAAATTTAAATATTCACTCTTCTGTACTATCTAATGCTTACCTCACGAGTGTGGTTGATTTTTTTTCAAAGGCACAACACACATGCAAGGCAGTTTAGAATGAGACTGGTGTAGAAAGTTCTCTGTAATTATTAAATAATGTGACAACTCTCTTTTTTCTTAGTTACTTTTCTATTACTGTGAAGAGACATCATGACCAAAGCAATGTATAAGAGGA
Source organism: Ondatra zibethicus (assembly GCA_004026605.1). Taxonomy (NCBI): domain Eukaryota; kingdom Metazoa; phylum Chordata; class Mammalia; order Rodentia; family Cricetidae; genus Ondatra; species Ondatra zibethicus. The sequence continues at coordinate 66,556 of PVIU01006300.1, read as the reverse complement.
ATCACTCAACTGGGGGCTCGCTTATAGTTTCAGAGCGTTTGTCCATACCTGTCTTGATGGGGACTACAGCCTCAAGTGGGCAGACATGTTGTTGAAGTGATAGCTGAGAGCTTACAACTTTTCTGAAAGTTGCAGGCAGAGAGCCAGAAACTGGACCTGGCTTCAGCTTTTGAAACCTCAAACTTCATCCCCAGTGACACACCTCCTTCAATAATGCCATGCTTTCTGATACCTTTCCCAAACAGTTCCACCAATAAGGCGCCACCCATTCAACTGTATGGACCTATGAGGACCGCTCTCGTTTAAACCACCACATCATTATTCTTGACAATTTTCCCTTAAGAATCCAGCCATATCTAAGTTAATGGACTAATGAGAATCTTCTCAGTTATACAACTGTATATAAATAGATCATCTCTACTGATTTTTGGAAACAGGAATCAAATCGTAATTAGTAAATGATATTTTGCTAATGAACCCCCAAGGGCCAGCTTATTCCATCATTTTCAGATTTTCAGATCTGAAAAGGCCTCAAGAAAGATTTTAAAAAGTGACTTGACAAAAGTGAACAGAATGAATCTATAGCACATTTGCACAAAAATGAACAGAATGTATCTATAGCACATTTGCACAAAAGTGAACAGAATGTATATATAGAACATTTGCACAAAAGTGAACAGTATGTATCTATAGCACATTTGCACAAAAGTGAACAAATTGTATCTATAGCACATTTACACTTGTGCTTCCAACAATGATTTTAGAGACAACGCTGAGGAGGTCTAAGACATTACCTTGAGTTAAGAGATTTTAGGACCTTTCTCCAGATCTAGGCTTTGACTTGAATCTCATAAATTTATGGTAATTTTGTGGCTAATTTTGAAAGCAATAGAAAATAAGTGTAGCCATCTTGTAAGTACTTCATTCTTCACAGGTAAGAGTGGCTGCAGACTCATCCAGTGTGATGGCCTTCTTTGGACCATGATTGTGAGTGCACAGCTTTCTGGTTGTCAGAAGGGTATATGAAAGGAGAGTAATCTTCTGTCCTTACTTGCTATAGACAACTATTCAGGAATAGAATAATTATAATACATATTCCTTTTTGTAAAATCATATAATCTAATATTATTGAAACCCCTACACTAAGTAACAAAATACTTGAAAATATAGCTACTCTTTTACCTTCATAGATTTGGTCAAGACTCCACAGACATGACTTGTTTTGCTGGGAACACTAAGTAACTGACATTAACGTGACAAGAGGGAGCTGGAATCAGTGAAATTTGTGTTTATTTATCTTATGTCTAGCAACTGAGGCTGTCTGTCTGAGACAAGCTGAGACTTTTGCTTGGCCCGTTCCTGAGTATCTGACTGTTCCAGAGCATGCTGCCTTGGGAGAGTCAAGCAACTTCCTCTTTGTTCCTCCTCCTCCTTTTCCTCTCCCTCCTTCTTCTGCCTCTTCTTCTTAAGATGAGAGAACAAGTGAGAGACAGTTTCACTCTACTTGGTAGACCATGCTGGACCAGAACTTACTATGAAACGCAGGCTAGACTCAAGCTTTTCCCAAATCCTACCTCTGCCTTCTGAGGATTGAGTTTATAGGAGTGAACCACCATGCCCTGGGTAGTCTAACTTGTTACACAGATCTTCAGAACAAGAAATTGTAGTACAGAGGAGTCCAGTTAGCCCTGGAATAACCATACAGAAACTGTACTCATTAAATCACTGCTTGGCCCATTAGCTCTAGCTTCTTATTGACTAACTCTTACATATTAATTTAACCCATTTCTATTAATCTGTGTATCATCACGAGTCTGTGAGTTACTGGGTAAAATTCCCAGAGTCTGTCTCCGGCAGAGGCTCCATGGCTTTTCTCCCACTCTGCCTCCTTTCTCCCAGCATTCAGTTCTGCCTTCCCTGCCTACCTAAGTTCTTCTCTGCTATAAGTCTAAAGCAGTTTCTTTATTCATTAATTGTAATCGCAGCACACAGAGGGAAATATCACATCAAGAAATGGTCCTGCGAGCAAGGTCATCACAATTGGCACAGATCTTGTAATCTCTCCATTGCACTTTACTCTTTACAGTTCAGTCACGAGACTTCCTAAATTCAAAAGAAAAAAAGTCAAAGGAGTAGGAAAGTCACAGCATCAAAACAAAAATGTGCTAGGAAAAACATTGGTGCAGTATCTTTTTTCTTTTTTTATCTATTTTGGAGACAGAGTTTCTCTGTGTAACAGTCCTAGCTGTCCTGGAACTAGCTCTTATAGACCAGGCTAACCTTGAACTCACAGAGATCCGACTGTGGCTGCCTCCCGAGTGCTGGGATTAAAGGCGTGTGCCACCACTACCCAGCTGCATTATCTTATAAACTACCATCAGTCACAAGTCATAACAATGTTGCAGAAGAAAATAGACACCACATTAAAAAAAAAAAAACAAGTTACTTCTTCAATTTTGAACGCTGTACTACGCACATGAATTACTTTCAGGAATTGCAGAATGAAAGTTGCCATCACAAGAAATGAGACAGGTCTTGCACTAGGCTTCAACAGCCATGCATGGCTTCTTTAAGTGTATGGTGAGCAGTAGGAGGTAAAGCAATGTGGGCTTCTGTTAGCGCTTCTATAATAATGTGGTTTACGTGACTCAGTTCCCTGAGTTCACGGGTTGGCACATTGACTACAGATCTGATGTTCTGAGCTGAGGTCAGCTGGTTGCTCTGCTTCAAACTTCTCGCATGCGACCTTGGCTCCTGGACTCAACTTCAGCTCTACTTTCTATGTGACATTCATCCTCAGGGGAGTAGCATCTGGCAGGACTTGTTCCCATGATGAATGGTGGCAGTCCTTCTCTCTCCCACACGTTCTTTGTGCATTCAGCAACACTCCTCTGCATCAGTTAGGAGGGAAAGGTTCAGCCTGGTGTGGGAGATGGGAAATGACTTGTGAGAAAAAAAATACCCAAACTTTAGTGGGAGGTATAAAGGGTATAAAAATGAAGTAAACAAAAATTGTATAAAAATAAGCATGTATAATTATAGGCAACTTTTTTTTGTTACTGGAGGAATCACAGCCCTGTACAACACTGAAATGGTTCTGAGACTTCTGGAAGTTTTCTTTCTTATGTGGTCTAGACGAGTATTCTCAATCATTCCTCGTTTACGGACACAGTTATACCACTGTGGTATGCACTCTTATATGGCTGCATCCTTCTCTGTACGCTACATTTGTCATTTCTTAAACCCATTCTGTGTTGACTTTCCTAACCCTCATTGTCCTTGAGATGCAGACTGAGAGATGACTGTGGTCAGGCTGTGATGGACTGTCAGTTTCTCTACCCTGGACAAACCAGTGGCTCTTCAGGCTGTGCGCTAATTACCCTAGCAGACTCCATTTAGCAAGCATTTCAGACTGTGCTCTGAAGGAAAAGAAAGACTGGAGGCTCTGGGTGGACCTAGAAATTGCACCATCAGTTGGCACCTCCAATCTGACACAGACTAATAAAGGATTTGCTTCTACAAGATGGGGATCCACATACAAGTTTGCCGAAGAGACTTAGAACACGGGGGCTGGTAAGCATATTAAAATCATATCAGGAAAATCAGGCCCCCAAGCTTGCCAGCTACATCAGATGAAAGGAAGGGTGTAACTCCCTCCCCTGAGCCCATAAGGTGATAGACACCTAGCAATGGCATGGCATGGCCTCCCAGCAATCTCATGACTGATGTGTGCATCTAGGGCTGCCCCCAGTGGTCTCTCAACAAGTCTGCTTGTTCACCTGCCTGGACATAGGCCTGACCTGTTTCCTGCCCCTGCTCCATTTCCTACAGGGATGCCCACATGGGTCGTTTCACCTTGCATCCTGCAGGCTGGCTGTCAAGCCTGACATCAGCCTCTTGTTCCCAGCACTAGTCTGGTCTGTTATCTTCTTCATCGACTGTTTTTCAACTCACCCCTGAAGCCTCTTGAACTTGGCTGCAGCCAATTTAACATTTTAACTTGTACTCATTCTCTAAGTGTGTGTGTGTGTGTGTGTGTGTGTGTGTGAGAGAGAGAGAGAGAGAGAGAGAGAGAGAGAGAGAGGTATAAGTATTAAAATTAGTAAAAAATGGAATAAAATAATATACACTTAACTTTGCCAAGATCAGAGGGTTTTCTGACAAACTGCTGTCATTATACCCAGTAAACCTGGGAGTTTACAGCTATTCAGCAATTCTGACGCGGTGGAAAGACAGTGCTGCTTGCATATGCTTCTCCCACAGCATACTAACAACAGAAGTAAGATTTCCTGAAGTCTCCTTAGTGCTCAGATAAAGACAGTGGCTTTATAATAAATGCTTGCAACAAATGAAAGAATAAGTGAAACAGAATTTGCTGGACATAAATGGCTATCATCTTGCTGCATATGTGTGTAACGGGTTAATTTGACGTCTCCAATTCCTGAAGAAAAATTGTGAACTTAAAACATATTACAGAGCACTGAAGAGATGGCTCAGTGCTTAAAAAAAAAAGCACTTGCTGTTCTCCCAAAGAACTCTAGTTTTGGTCCCAGCACCTGCATCAGGGGATTTGTAATCATAAATAACTCTAGCTCCTCTGGCCTCTGCACTTAGATGCACATACTCAATTCACAAGTACGCAATACTTACCACTTAATTTAAGTATAATAAAATTAATCTAAAAGAGCACATTGCCTCCGTATGTACGTTTAGCCAGAGAAACCTGAGCACTAACTATGCACGAGCTATTTGCTATGTTGTCATCAGGTCGCCAACCTTCCTCCATGAGGTCCCCAACCTCGTTCCACATCTCTGTCCAGATCTTATACCAGACAAGCAGCAATTGCCTTATTTTCACTTCAAAATTAATGCTAGATTTTATATTTGGGGACGTGACATAGGTCATAGTTTAATTCTATTCTTGTTATCAAGTTATAGGAATATGAGATTGAATTTAAATTTATCTAGTGTACTGAATTTTTCTAGAAAGGAGAGAAGGCTGTGCCGTAAGAATGCCTAATCCTTTAAAGAGCTTTGTCTATTTCCAGGCTGACGGGTGTTCTGAAACAGGCGATGTGAAGATTCCAGGGCAGGATGCAGTCAGATGGCTATGGGCTTCCCGAAAGAATCAGGAGTGTCCAGAGACAGTAGGGACCCCTCCATTCTGCTTAGGCAAGAGGAGATACTTCATGGAAGGACTTCAGGGATCCTGTGCCCATCAGCCAGGGTGGTCAGGAGGGTGACACTTTTGGGGAAATTAGAAAACAAGGAGAATATGTTGGAAATGAGGTACTCATGGCTCTTCTACAGTTCCTATCATGGATTTAGTTCATAAAGCTTAATAATATATACTATATAAATGTGTAACCCAGACACTAAAAAGAGAATGAACTTCGTAGTCACAGAAAAAAAAACAATGTTCTTATATTCTTTAAATTGAGTCCTTTATGGGATAAAATGTGACATTTAAATATTTATATACATTACATAATTATCAGATATATATCATATGTTTTACTTCAGATATTTGTCATTCAATCATGATAAGTATGTTCAAAATATTCATTGGGTGTCTTTGCAACATTCAGCACAATAGCTATAGTTCTCCTGTCATGCAACAAAGCACCTACTTCTGTCTCGTAGGTATTTCCACACACTGGCCAGCTTCTTCCCATATACACACAAGAGGTGTCCATTCCAATAAGGGCAAAGCACTTCTGCTCCCATAAGGGACGTGACCCAGTGTCTAGTATGCTAGCTTGTTCCACTAGGGAATAGATGCCATTAGGAGGGGCTGCGGGTTGGTCCCTGCTGCTGACTGATCTGGCACTGAACAGTAACTAAGTCCAAGTCAGTGTTGCTATGCAGCAGTCCATGTGGCCCAGCCCATGTATAACTTCCATCCTTGCCACCATCATCACTTGTCTCATAAGCCTATTTTGTTGTGGCAATTATATCTGAGGAAAGACTTTGACTATTCACAGAACAGGTCATTGTATCCACTTGATTATTCAAGTCTCCCTTTACTCCAGTTACTTTTAGAATGTTTACATGACACAAATATCTTCAATCTTTTGTCTACTTACAGAAGTCTATTCATATATATGTTCTGCAAATGTCACTGGTTTTCCAAGTACACTACTCCCAAGTCTCTGAGAGTCACTAGAGGTTGGCTACATTCCATGTAGTTGAATATCATTTTTCCTCCCAAGTACTGCCATAGATATTTGCCAAATCTCCACTACTAGAAATATTTTCCATCTCCTTTGTCCTATAAAGATGTATCAAGATGATGGTTTAATGCCACAGTTGTCCAGTTTCAGACAGCACCCATATGACAATTAAAATCATCTTTGAACTACACTCTGGTCTTTTCTTTCTCATCTAACTCATCATTGTGTATTCTTTATAAGGCAATGCACAGTTAATTTCTTCAGGCAGATGTGGAGAAGCAAATACCATGGGAAGTAGGAGTGGGAATGCCCTTGCCAAAGAGGGTAATGAGAACATTTTCTTCTGGCACAATAAACACATCAGAATTTAGGAATTCAATATGCCCATCCTCTGAGGGTAGTACCATGCCCCTACATCCACTTTTCAGGTACTCATTCTCTTCTAAGGGGCCTTGTCACTTTCATGTAGATACCCTTTAAGAGTGAGTTACTTGCATTGTAATTCAGCCAATCATATAATAGGGTTTGTGTTTGGTTTTCAACCACTTCAACCCTATAGCTGTGGGAAAGAATATTCTCCTCTAGGGAATACTTAGATAATGAGATTGTGAGCATGTGAAGCTGGGAAACTGGGAAGCTGGGAAATCTCTAAGCTCATTATTCTCCTTTATTACTTTGCTCAGAGGTACTATCAACAATCAGTCAACATTGCTAAATTCCTCACTTTTTAGAAAACAAGCAAAAGTACCATGTATAAAGTCATTAAATTCCTTGCTCCTCATAAGTAATGGCTAAAAAGTATTAAATGAATTTCCTTTAGTCTTCTTTTTAAACAGTTCATGACATGGATTATCAATGCCAAATTTAATATCACAAGAAGAGTCTCTGGCAACATTGGATTTAATCAAATTAAAGAATCCACTCCAGAAATCACAAAACCAAGTTAGAAATGTATCATTATAATTAAACTCCTCTAGAAAAAATCAATCTCTAAATTTGTGTTAGGCAGTATTCTCTATAGGGCAAAATCCATTAGAATATCTATATCTATATATAATAGATTTCATACATATATTTTCTATATAATTATGAATTATGCTAAATTTGATAGATTGTATTATACAATTAGTGGCTGGGTAGTTTTAAAATGTCTGTCTTTATACTGGAAATGCAGAAGAAAACAGGATATGATAGTCTCAGAAGTTAGAAACTAATAAGGCACTACCATTCCAATTTATGAATATTAGTGTTACTTAGGGAGGGGTGGGATGATTTAGATCACAGTTTGAGATTATGATACCTCACATAGGGAAGTCACTTTACATCATCAGTCATGGAGTAAAGGGAGATGAATATCATTCATTACTCCACTCCTTTGGTTCAATCTAGGATCCCAGCCCATGCTTGCATTCAGGTTAGATCTTTCTGGTGCACACTCATTGACATGTCCAGTATGTAGTTCATGGTGATTCTAAGTCTTGTAAACTTGGTAAAGAAGATTAACCAAAATTCTACCTCGTGTCAACTTAACATCAAAATACATCACTTTAAATCATAATATTCCACTCTAGTATCTCGAGCCTCATTTATATCCCATAATTCAAAGAATGTTTAATCCATTTCTAAAAGTTTCAATAATCTTTAACAGCCTCAACGGTTCAAGATTCTAAAGTCCAGTCCTTTCTGAGACTGAAGACAGTCTTTTAACTTCAAGTTTCTAAAATAAAAGGATTTAAAACAAGATAAATACTTTCAATATGCAGTGTCATAGAACAAACATTCTCATTTTCAAAATATCCATATCTAACCCCCCAAAGCTATAAATGTTACCGTGAGCAGCAAAATCAACTTTGGTGATGTGACTTGACAATGTATCCTGAGAATGGAAATACCCTAAATGTCATATGATCTCAAGACCAGGAAGATTGTTCTGAACAGAAAATGTCTTAATATAAATGCCTTAACATAATGTCTTAGCTAGGGTTACTATTGCTATGATGAAACACAATAAAGCAAGTTGTAAAGTAAAGGATTTAATTTTTAAATAAATAATAGCTACTCAATAAGCACTGAAGTGCTTAATGGATTAGAACAAGTACAATGTATTCTCATAACACTATTTTTCACTTGATCGAGAGCATTAGCTCAGTGGCTGGAGTTCCATTTGTATGAGAATGAAAATTTTTCTGACTATCTTTTAAGACATTGCTAAACATAAGGCAACCAGGACAGTGCTCAGGTCTATTATTGACACTCTATAATACATTTGTAGTCATCTCTTAGTCTATAAATTACTTCTGACAAGTTTCATATCATTTAAATTGCTACACATTATCCAAAAATATACTAAAACACTGTATACTGTCTTATTACAAACAAATAAAGACAAATGTGAGAAATTATGGGAGACTAAATCAGGCATCAGGAGCAAGCTTACGCATTGGCATTGGTCATCAGTCACTGGTATTGGTATGTAGAACCATGAAATAATAAAAAGACAGTGTCCAATGTGGCTAGAAGAGAGAGCAATGGTACAAGACCATAAAAGCACAGAAACTGATGGTGCTCAGTGACAAAGAAAGTTCACAGCACATGTTAGCAAGCTAGCCATGTACTTGGAGCTTCCTGGAGACACTCACAAACAGAAAAAGCAAGAGTTAACATAGTTGGTCTCGGGTAGTGCTGACATTGAACTCACATGCTTCTATTGTAAAATACTTCCTCGTTATAATTATCTTTATCTTACTTATGCTTAGCTGTATTTCTTTGGGCACTCATGAGGGAAGACATGCTTGTTTAAACATTGAAAAATATTCATGGGAGAGATGAATGGTAATGCATACCATCACTTAAAAAAACACCTATTTGAATTTATTTTCCCAATTGTGACATTAAGAGACTAAAACCACACTTCTGATTAAGAAAAAAAGGTAACAAGGGGTACAATTAATAACAGCTTATCCCCAGTCACAGAGGAGCAGCCTATTATGTTGCCAATTCAAAGCTTTCTCTCACCCTGAGAGAAACAAAGCAAGGTATTTTCAGGATTTATAGTAAACAAGAAGGATGTGATAATCTCTAAGATGGGATTAAAACCATCTCACAAAACACTCCAAAATGTTTCTAAGTAACACTAATTATAATTACCCACTTGATTTACAGTAGGATAATGAGAATTCATGCCTACGATAAAGCAATCCTTAAAAAAGTTATTACTGGCTGTATTTGTTTCCTTTGTTGTTGGTTCTTCAGCTTAGTTTTTTCTATAGATTGTTGAGTCTTTAAATGACTCATAAGATGTCTCCATGTCAACTTTAAAGTGTGATAATACATGGTTAAGTATTTATACAAGTTAATCTTCACAGCTACTTGGTGAGGAAAGAAATATTGATAGCTATATACTTCAAATTCTAAGGTTAGTTTATTTTGTGTGTGCATTCAGTGATTTTTTAAATTGAAGATAAATTTTGTTCACACAATATATTTTTACCATTTTCCCTTTCCCAACTTCTCCCATCTTTTGACTTAGTTTTTTTTTAAGAGATTTGTAACAATTTCAAGTGGTACAGTGCATAAAGTATAATAATTTGATACATGTACACAATGTCCAATGATAAGATAGTTAGTGCTTTCATATTCTCAAATATTTATCATTTTTTGCAGTGGAAAATTCCATACTTTTAAAAGATATTTTGATACATAGCAGAAGTTGTTGTAGCTATACTTAACCCTGCTGTGTTATAGAACACCAGAATAAATTCTTGGCATGGAGTTGCATTTTGGTGCCCAGTATCTGATCATTTTTTCATTCTGCTTCTCCATATCCATCATAGGTTTTGGTCATCACTGTACTGAGTTGCTTCTAGGACTGGTTAGATTAATTTCCACAAATCTACAAGACAATGAAAATAAGATAAGATTCATCTTCCCGTGTCTCACTGGTTTTACTTAACATGCTCTCTTCCAGTTCCATTCTTTTTTTTTCACAGTGAAAGAAATCCATTCTTTCTTATGCTTGAATAATTTCCTGTTTAATACACATACCATGATTTTCTAGTACACCTACTAACAAAGGAACACCTTGCTGGATTCGACATCTTACCCTATGAACAGCACTGCAAAAATACTGACTCTGCTATGATAGCGTCATTTCAGTGAATATATTCAGTAGAGACATTGTTAGATAGAATTCACAGTTCTACTTTTGGATTCTGAGGGAACTCCATACAGTTCGCATATGGCTGAATGAGTTTATATTCCCATCAACAATCTAGAAGAGTTTCTGGGTCTCCATATGCTCACTGGCATGTGTTATTGTGCTGTCTCTTTGGTAAAAGCCATTTTTAACTCAGGTAAGATGAAATCTCACTGTAGTAATGGTTTTTATTTTCTTAATTGTTAATAATGTTTAGACTATTTCCATGTGTTGATTGACCATTTTTATATCTTCTTTACAAAAATATTTATTAAAAACATGTATTTCCTTACACTTAGGTTAGTTGTCGGTGTATTACTAAATTCTTTGTGTACTTTGGATATTAATACTTTTCCAAATAAATAATTTGTGTTTTCTCCATTCTATATATTGTCTTTTAGATATTTCCTTTGCTATATGGTTTGAAAAGCTTCTTAATCTAAAAAGTCTCATTCATTTATTTATTGTCTAATGTTTTATAATATTTTCCAAAAAAAGAAAAAATCATTGGTTATGTCAATGTCTTGAAGTGAAGATTCTTACTCCATTCTCCTCTATAGTGTAACAGCCTCAAGTCTTGATCCATTATTTTATTACTTTGTATAGTTTTATTCTGAGTGGCCTTCTCTTCCATTGGTCTTTAAGCCTTCATGCCAATTTTTAATGCCAGTTTCATGTAGGCATTGCTCCTTCTGGTTTTATAGTACCTATAGTTAGGTAGGATTTTGTTTTGTTTCGTTTGTTTGTTTACTCATTTATTTTTCATTCTGAATTGATGTGACATTTGATATTTTGTGGGGTTTGTAGTCCTAAATTAGTTATAAGATTCCTTTTCTCTTTCTAATAGAATTTTATTAGTGGTTTGAAGAGGATTGCATTCACCCTGTCAGTTACTTTGGGATGTTGACATTTTAATCATATTAATTTTTCAAATCTATGAACATGGGAATTCTTACCATTTTTGCCGGTCTTCTTCAATTTATTTTGTTAACGTTTTGTTGGGAAGAGATACCAAGACTAAGGCAAGTTACAGAAGAAAGAGCTTGCTGGGGTTCAGAGAGTCAGTCCACAGCCATCATGGAGAGGGAGCAGAAGGAACTTCTATTCAGTCTTCTCAATTTTTTTAACATAAGGGTTAAACAACAGGTCTACTCTTTAAAAAATTGAAACAAAAGTATTTAATAGGCCGATTAATTACCAAGAGGGTATTAGTAATTGTAAAATATTTTTTCTCACAAGTCAAGAAAAGTTTTAAGATATAATCAAAGAGAAAACTATTATTAAAGACAAAAAGAAGCATATTTTTATAAATAAATTCTCAGCGTACAGTTGAGGACTCATGAACCCCCATTCACTTTGGTATGTCTCTTGGTGTCTTCCTTGTTCATGTTCATGTTTGAACAGTCATGTTGGTGAGACTTTATTGGTTAACATCTTATAATGCTGGAGAAAAGCATGATCCAGGGAGATGTAACAGCTGTGATTTGCTTACATGCATACGGAGCCATACATTTGAAAATTGTATCAACATTTGACAAATTAATGTAGACAGACTATGGATTAACACAAATTAACAGATTAACATGAGTGTAGACAACAGTCTTAGAACTCGAAATCGTATAGAGTGAGAGAAAGAGAAGCCACCATCAAATTTAAACTCAGGGAAAGAGAAGCCACCATCAAACATCCCCAGAGCCAGGGAAAGAGAAGGTGCCATCAAACACTCACAAAGCCAGGGAAAGAGAAGCCACTGTGAAATACCCGCAAAGCCCTTTCCAGACAAAATTCTATCCCTGAAGAGAAAGCACTGCCAGCATACAATTCTGAAACTATCTTGGTAGGAAAAAATAAAGTCCTACGCACAGCAATAGCCTGTTTTGCTGTCCCTAAAAGCAAAATATCTACTTAGCAAATGGCAAAACCTTAATTACATGAAGTAAGACTGCTGCAGATAGGGACGGGAGCATTGGTAAGATTTCCCAGGAAAATAAAAAGCTATAAAATTGCAGGAGGGTCAAATATATTTGTAAAAGCTACAGCTTGAGTTCCTAAAAATACAAACAAATAAACAAAATGGAGCTTTAATCAAAACCTAATGAATGACATCCCCTCTCAGAGCTCACAGCCAGGCAAGGGAACTAACATGAGAGTTTATGATAGAAAAGTACAAAGCAAGCGTCCTTCTGAAGAAAAATAGAGAAATGTAGAGAAGTCTCTGGAAAAAAAATTCCAGAGGAATTTAAAACCTCTAATACCCACAACTGTGAGAAAAAATGAACAGCCCTAGTCCAGATTTCATTAATAATCAGTAATCTTTAGTTACTGTTTCCCTTTGTAACAAATCTAGCCCTAAGCAAACCCTTATAGAGTGTATACAAAGGCAGACAACGCACAAACTAAAGAGAATACAAGCACAGCCATTTGTACTAGATGAGATACTATACACTTTGGAATTATAAAAAGCAGCATAATAAGATCATTTTGACTATCTTGTTAAGGTCCTATGATACAATTCTCAAAATCACTGAAAGGGGCAGTGATTACTAGAAAGATTCACAAGATTCAAAGAAAAAAACAACCTGAAAATACAATGAAGTTTTATTGCCTTAACAAAAGGCACAGATTAAAAATAGCAAATGAAAACATACACAAGGCAAACACCCAAGACAAACAAGTACATGCTTTCAAATGTCATTCCCAGGAAGTTACACAGAGATGCTCTTAATTATCCCTGGACGACAGGTAAGAATACAAGAGAAGCACACCATTCAAGAGTTCTCACAGGACATTGATGATTATTTGGGTTTTGTTGAAAGCCAATCATGTTGCTGAGTAGAAAAGAAGTTTTCTACTTAGACTCTGGAACCCTCTGAGATATAGCACTATATGCATGTTAGAATAGTGATTGTTAGCCAGGTAGTGGTGGTGCACGCCTTTAATAACAGCTCTCAGGAGGCAGAGGCAGGTGAATCTCTGTGAGTTTAAGCCCAGCTTGGTCAACAGAGTAAGTTCCAGAACAGGCTTTAAAGCTACGCAGTGACAACCTAAATGCCTCTTGACCAAAGAATGGATTAGGAAAATGTGGTACATTTACACATTGGAGTACTATGCAGCAGAAAAAATACCGACATCTTGAATTTTTCAGGCAAATGGATGGAGCTAGAAAACATTATTTAGAGTGAGGTAAACCCAGATACAGAAAGACAATTATCACATGTACTCATTCATAAGCAGTTTTTAAGCATAAAGCAAAGAAAACCATAAATCACAATCCCAAAGAATTTAGACAACAATGAGGACCCTAAGAGAGATTTACATGGATCTAATCTGCAAGGGAAGTAGAAAAGGACAAGATCTCCTGACTAAATTGGGAGCATGGGGATCTTGAGGGAGAGTTGAAGGGGAGGAGAGAGGCAGCGGGGGAGAGCAGAAAAAAAATGTAGAGCTCAATAAAAATCAATTAATAAAAGCTACGCAGTGAAACCCTGTCTCTAAGAAACAAACAAAACAAAACAAAGAGAAAAGTGATTGTTACCAAGGATGCCAGTTTTACCAAATTAAGGCTGTAGTTAAATACAACTTGTGGCATAGAGAGATCCCCATGAACACAAGAATCTTAAAGTTAGCTATTCATGTTTTACTCATGTAGATTAAGAAGCTGAATCAAAGAAAATCCAGGGATAAAAAATATGAGGTTTATTCAGAGGTTTCTAATTAATAATTTAAAATAAATGTAACTGAGAAAGCTTTTATTACTAACTTTGTACTGAGTCTCTGAACTATTGTAAAAATTAGAATAATTTTTTACCTTTAATTTGCACAATTTTTAGTTTATTCTCTTCACATTGTTCTCAACACTCTAACAACACCCCTTGTATGGCCCTATTCCTAAAGAGAAATGAGCAAAGTCTACTCACCCTAGAGAGAGAAGCAATTACAGACAAAATTAAGAATTCCACCAAATTCCAGCTTTGTCACCAATGAATTTTACTGGGGTTATTTATAGGAATGTGTGGAGAGGTTACTTACAGGAACAGAAATGACTCCAATCAGCTGCATCACCTAAAGCCCACCCCAGCATGGAAACCTGGAACACACTGTGCAACTTGCAGGCAGCTGGACAGACTGGAATGTCACCTTCAGGCAACTCATGCAGTCTGAGCCTCTTCCAGGAAGATTCACTGGCCTGAGCATGTCTCACAGCAGTCTTAATGTGATGTAGGGTTCCCCTCTGTAAGCTGTGAATACCATTGGTGAACAAAGAAACTGCCTTAGCCTGTTGATAGGGCAGAACTTAAGTAGGTGGGGAAAGCTAAACTGAATGCTAGGAGAAGGAAGGCAGAGTCATGGGAGAAGCCATGTAGCCTCTCCGGAGACAAACATGCTGAAACTTTGCTGGTAGGCCATGACCTTGTGGTGATGCACAGATTAATGCAGATGGGTTAAATTAATATGTAAGAGTTAGTCAATAAGAAACTAGAGCTAATGGGCCAAGCAGTGATTTAATTAATACAGTTTCTGTGTGGTTATTTTGGGAGTCTGAGCAGTCAGGAAACAAACAAGTGGCCTCCTTACAACAATTTGGTGCTCCAACGTGGTTGACTAAATCTATGTAAAACCTGAGAAAGCTTAAAAAGGAATCCTAGACACAAAAGAACAGTGTTAAGCATGGTGGATTGTATAATTTAGAGAGTGCAGGGCTTAGAGAATATGTCAGTTTCAGTTTCAGGGACTTCCTAAATCTTTTGTGTTGTTTACTTCCCAAGTTTAATGAACTACCTTGCAGAATGGAATTTTTCATCTCCCTTTAGAACATTCTGTCTTAAGAAGTTTCCCTTGAGATGGAATGTTATTTCTAGGAGGAAATTAATATTTAATTTGTTCCAAGTTTAGGGTTCATCACTTGTCTTCAAGAAATATAGTAACCTCTGGGCAGCCCTTCCACACTCACCAAAAGAAGTAGTTTGAATGTGTGACAAGACCATTCATAAACATTTTTGATATTATAATTACATTTCTCACTTCCCTTTCCTCTCTCCAAATCTTCCATATCTCTTTCCTGCTTTCTTTCAAATTCATGGCCTTATTTTTACTATTATTCCATACATATATGCATATGAATGTCAGAAGCTATGCTCGTTAATTCTCCCACCAACATGACTTTCCAAGTGTGAGCCCAATAAGGATAACACCAACAAACATGCCAAAGTGGATGGGAAAAAGTCCACAGGACCTCAACTCTACACAATGAGCTATAGACAACTGAGGAAAGCTGGGAGGAAGAGGGGTCATCTTCCTCAGGGAAGAGCACAGGAATTGGTTGTCCTATGCCAAACTGTCAGCCATGCAAATATACATGCAAATAACATTATATGGACTGAGCAGGAAAATGTTTCTTTTTGATCCACTGAATATTATAACCTTAAAATTTTCATCAATACTAAATAACGAAATTATCTCTCTAAAACTTATACTATGTTATGGTCTGACTGTCCAGTTAGATAGTAAATATTTTAAAATCTTATAATTTTGTATGTTACAAAAGGTAATAAAAGAAAATTGAGTAATAGCAAATTATTTATAAGAAATGATTATTTTTTCTGCAAAATGTCTAAATGTTTTGTTTCTGCTTTATAAATTATAGTTGCCCCAAGTTCCTTCCATTTTCAAGAAAAATAAAAGAACATTACTGTTATATTATTTTAGTAGGCATTTTAGCAACAATCATTCTGTGTGATTTTGTTGTTTTTATTGAACATAACTTGTCATATTTTATCATATGCCTCCCAAAACTGAAGAGTAGTAATTAGACAGTACTTCTCTCAGATGATATAGCACCCAAGGAATCAATTTTTTGATAAATTTTAAAAATAATTTTATGTAAGAAGTAGTTTTATATTGGAGTTTTTGATTTTTGAATAATATGTTTTAAGGTACTACATTAGTAAGTCAAGAAGCAAATTCATAAATTTTCTCTCTTCTCTGGATTTGAATATCAGGTGATAATGATTACCTAAATTTAATGTGAAACTGGAAATATAAATTGGTGACTTTTCAACTCATGAGTCCTATATTTGTGTTAACTGTTTGTTTGCTATCCACATCATTTTCTAGTATTTAAATGGACTTATTATTGCATTATATTTGGTCCTATATACCACTATGACAATAATTTGTGTAATTCAGCACACAAATGGATGTTGCTTGTGGATGTCCCTTACCTCTCTGTTATGACCACAATACTATTTAATTATAAAATAAAATAATTCTACTGTAGTACTTTCTCTATTCCAGATACCAAGGCAGCTATCTCTGGTGTAATTTCTAGTTTCTTTTTGGGGGTACAGTATTTAGATGGAGAAAAGATAGAAAATTAAATTTGGACTACATACTGATTACACTTTAAATCCCACATTCTGAATCTCCATACTTCCCCATCTTCCTGTCCCACCATGACCACTCTCCTTCTAAATACTATGTTTTCCTATCTTGCCACTATTTTCATAGAGTTTCAGAATTGCATAGTACAGTGGTTCTCAATTTGTGGGTCATAATCCCTTAGGATCGAGTGACCCTTTCACAGGGGTTGCATGTCAGATATCCTGCATTTAAGCATTTACATTATGATTCATAACAGTAGCAAAATGACAGTTACGAAGTAGCATCAAAACTAACTTTATAGTTAGGGGTTGGCACAGCATGAGGAGCTGTATTAGAGGCTGGCAGTAGCTAACATGCCTACTAAGGCAAATCCATCCTGCGAAGTTCCGAGTCCTTTTTAGTTCTCTTACTCCTTAGACTTTACCTAACTAAGGAGTTGCAGTGAAAGTTCAATCCTTTGAATCTTTTCGATCTTTTCTATTTTAATTTTTAATATTTTAGTTGAAATAGAATTACATCACTTTCTCATATTTTTCCTCTCTCCAATCTCTCCCAGTTGGTTATCTTTCCTGGGACCCTTACCACGTACTCTCAAGTTGATAGCCTCTTTATCTCTTCTTATATTTGTTATATATGTGTGCATATATTTATAATACATAAATATAACCTGCTGAGTTCATTTATGGTGTTTGTGTGTATATGATTTTAAGACTGACCATTCTGCATTAGACACCTAGACAGGGGGACTCAACCCTGGGAGAGGTCAACTCTCCTCCCAGCAGCCATTTCTGGTCCAAAGTTATTTGTCTAGGGGTGGAATCTTTAAAAAAAAAAAAAAAACCTCTCCATTAATGTCCATTGATACAGCTATTGTTCTGGTCATATTTATGCATCCATTTCTAGGAGAGGCTGTTTCACTGCAGACGTCCTTGTATTCTGTATCTTAACACTTCCTCTCTCTCTTCCACCATGTTCTTTAAACTGTAGATGCAGGAGCTATGATGCAGATGTGTCTTCTGGGGTTAGGCTCCCTATGATTCGTTCATTTCTATGTTGAGTCCAGTTGTGGTTTCCTGTGATGGTCTCCATTTTACTGCCAAGAGAAGTTTCTTGGACGAGGTGTGGTAGCTTCCTGAAAGCCTCTTTCCTGTAGTCTAGCATCCATGGTTCCAGAATATATCATGCATGCTGCCAAGAGAGTGAAAGAAAAAGTCCTACCTAGCTACCATACTTGGGAACCATGAACGTGACCAGTATGCAAGATGTGCATAAAGGTGCAAGAAGTGGCACTCACACGTCAGTGGCAACCAGCAACCATCTAATTGTACTTAAGACTCACTCAAAAGGAGGAAGATCATGCCCGGCACTGGAAACATAACCAGCACTCTGGGGCTAGTGAGGGCTTGTGAGCTTTAAAAAGGAGACAGTTATTGTCACTTTGCTAGATAATTTTACTATGTTCTGAAACTTATCCTTCTACCCACAGATAAATACTATGAATTTTTATTGATTAATAGTTATTGGTATGGTACAACGAAACACTTTATGAAATATTTATTTTTAACTTTTATTAGCATATCTTTGTTATAAAAAAGTAATGTGTTTCCATTGTGATATTTTCATACAGATCCATAATGCATTGCTATGCACCGTCTTTAGTCACCCTTCTCCGGTCCCGTTGCTTTACTCCTCTTCTCGAATATTCTACCTTCTGTTTTTATGTCTTACTTTTTAAAACATGCAATGTTTGTCTTTCTAAGTCTAGCTCCTTTTGGTTAACATGGCGTTCTCTTATCCTGTTTTCCTGCAGGTGACATAGTTTCATTTGTCTTTATGGTCAAATGGAACTTTATTGTATATAAGTATGTCACTTTTCTTTATCCATTCATCCACTGATAAAACTATAGGCTAGTTCAGGGTGTTGGTTCTTGTGAATAGTACTGATAAAGATGGATGAGCAAATATTCCAATGGCTTAGTTTAGTTTTCTTTGGGAATATAGCTGGTGAACATATTTATTTTTATTTATTTATTTTTCTTTTGAGGAACTTTAATAATGACTTCCATAGTGGCTGCATTAATTTGCATTCCCCCTAATGGTATAAAGGTTCTTTTCTCCTGTATCCTTGCCAGCATTTGCTGTTTAATTCATGTTGGGAGCACAGATATCCTTCTATCCACAGATCTCCAAGGAAACCAGGAATGTTAAGCATACAGAATTGTATTTTAAATGTGAAAGATAAAAAACCTGCACTTCCATTCAGAAAGCTTGGAATTGGAGGTGATTAACAGCCTGGTGATCTGTGATATCTGTGGTGCCAAGCCATATTAACCTTCCACAACCAGGACCAAAGATGGTTAGTAATCTAAATGATCCTTACATTTCCTGTATAGCCAGAACCAACCCCAAAGTCCCACAACCAGGACCAATGGTGGCTACATGACCTAAACATTATCTATATGACTGAGACCAGACCATAGCATTCCCTAGGCTTTTAAACTAGTACAGGTAGCCTGTCTTCAGAATCCATCTTCTGAGAAGGAATGATATGTACCCTGAGTTTAGTTTCTATGCAATTATGCTTCTTTCTGCCCCAGAGACTGTATAACCAGCAAACTTTTCTTCCCAAATTATATTTGTTTAAATATGCTGGCAATAAACCAACGGGCTTCAGATTCGCTGAAGTGTGATCAAGGTTAACGAAGTTAATCTAAACCTCGTTTTCATTCACCCCTCTTCATGGATCACTGTCTGCCTTGACACCTACAGAGATCCCCTCAGATTTGAAGATAACCATTCTTACTAGGGTAAGATGAAATACCAGTGAAATGTATTATTGCAGGAAAAAAGCAAACATCTATGTTTCTCTGACTATTGTCCATTTCTGAGCCCCTTCAAGTATTTCTATCAGTGCTTAAAAAAACCACAACAAGCTTCTGAAAATAAAACCAACCATCATACACTCACCAAAAATTTTGTTTAGGTGTTTAAGTTGGCAGAGATTGGATTTCACAACCAAAGACTCTAGAGCTACATAGTTGAAGTCCCTATGCTAAATTCAGTTAACCTCCCATTGTTCCACACATAATTTTCTGTTTCTTACTCATTGATACTTTCTTTATTTAGTAACCAGAGGTAGCAGTACAATTTATGATCACTGGAAATAGATTTCTAAGTTTGGAATCTTCTTCATCCACTTATGTGAATTTGACCTGAATTTTCTCATGACCGAAACAATGAAAGAATTTCCTAACTTCAATGGTTACTATAATGATGTTAAGAGCACTTGGCATGCAGGGTTTGAAGTGCATTGGGGTCATTCAAAGATTGCATGTGATTGTCCTTTCTCTGATTCCTATGTGACATTTATCTCTTGGTATATACCTTTGACCTTTTATTATATTTTCTAAATCCTAGCACAGCATTTAATACAACGTACATATCAAAAAAATAAGCTTCATAAAAATGAGTTAGTTGTTCATCCATCAGTACATCTTCGAGCTTTATTTATTAGAAGGGCATCTTCTGTACAATACGAAAAACAATTTTAACTAATAATTTTTATTCATTATTAATTAGAAAGACTGCATATCTAGATACTGATCTGATATCAGCCATTAAATTTTGATCTCACTGAGAAGTCTGTTGGGCTAGTTTCAAACCAATGGCCACAAAGATGATTCTGATTAAATTCAGTATGTCTCAACAAACAAAAGAACAGTAAAAGCTATGAATGTGAGAAGGGACTTTTAGGAAAAAAGATGAATAGAAGTGAAAGTGGAATTACAATGACCTATGAGAAACTGTAAAAATTATAATAAACAATTTTATATGTGTGTATGTATATGTGTGTGTATGTTTATTTGTATATATATTTGATTCCTTCCCTACAGAAAAAAGCATCATTTTGAAAAATCTGAGAAATTATTTATATTATTTAGACCAATCTATATCCTGAAAATTCAATATAAAAATAATATCTAATATGGGGCTGCAGAGATGACTCAGCAGCAAAAAGCAAGTACTGTCCTTGTAGAGGTCTGGAGTTCAGTTTGCAGCACTCACTTCAAAAGGCCCACCTTCCTATGCAACTCCAGCTCTGTGTGCTCTATCACCTATATCCAGACTGCTCTGCTATTTATGCCCACACACTGCACTCCCTCACACATGTAAATATAAATTTTAAAAGCTTAAAAACTTTAATATCTGATACAATTTTATATGGGATCTTAAGCAAGTGAAAGTGATTCTGGGAGCGATGAAGAGGACAATATGAGGTGATATTATAAAATACATTGTATGAACTTCTCAAAGAATTAGTGAAGTTTTAATTCATAAAGAACTATAGAACCACACACATTTTAAGTTGTCATTAAAATTTCATAATTTAATTGTGGCCACCTCTGTAGCAGGAAAGGAATTGCGTATATGAATTCACATCTTTTATAGCAGGCATAAGACCTGCACAAGATCAAGTCAGAAAGAAAAACTCGCCCACCATGGAGAGCAGAAGTGAATGAACTCCTGCTTCCAGTCGGGGGAGCTATCAGTGATCAATAGCTGCCAGGAAAGCAAGAGTTCACTTGCTTTAATTGGGTGGCATCTGATGGGTTGGTCATGTTCCAGTGGGAGGCCACACATCTAAGAGTATATAGGCAACAAAAATTGAACTTGATGGGTTTAAAACAAAAGAAGTGAGGACACAAAGTTGGATGGGGATGAGGGCTGAATCTAAGGAGGTGGTGAAAGGGAACAAACGAGATCGAATTAAAATGTATGAATTATCAAAGAATTATTAGAAGTATTTTAAAGAAAAAAAATTTAGGATGAAGATAGTCTGTGCTTCTAATCAGTGCGTTAACTTAGGTTAGTTCTTTATGGAATTGATCATTTTGGATGCTTACTTGTTCAGATACTTGAACTAATATTTTTATTGTTATTCTTTGTTTCCCTCCAATCAAAATTCTTCAAGATAAAACCTAATTTTGTTGAAAGGTCAAAACAGAGCCACAGTTCATTTTCTCATAAATTTCCCCTCTGAGATTTTGGAGAAACTCTCTATGCTATCCTCAGGGTGGTGAGAAAACAATGGTTAGAGAACCTTTAACTAAGTTTCCTGTTTCTTAAACAGTAGAAATTCACATGTATTTTAACCAGAATCCAAAATCCAGCTACCATTATATCCATAATTATGTCCCAGTCAAATACATGAAAGTATAAAACATGGTTAAATCAAAGGATAACCATTGTGCATATTCATGTTCACCCCGAGTCTTTGCAGGCACAGAGGAGATCCTCAAGGTTTGAGTACATATTTATCTTCTGCCTGGTTCCTGGCTATGGTTTAGCTCTTAATACATTGCTTCTCTGTGAGTGCCCCTGAAAACCAATGAGGAAATGCTGTTCTCTTGTAAGAAGCAATATTTAGGTCCTGGCAAATGTTAGTTACAATCATAGCTAGCACTCAAAAACATTTAAGACAAGTCCTACTCAAAGCCAGTTGCTTATAACTTAAGAAGGGCATGCATTCTGACATCACAGACCCTACCTTGTGAACATTTATAGTTATTGCTTCTCATCACGATTGACAGATGGGGCCCTTCAGGGGCGCTATTTTAGTAAGTTAACGGATATATGATTTTCTCCAAAATGCTAATTAGTCCCAGTTTCATGGTTAAAATACTTAAAGAAACTGTAGGAACTAAAACTCACTCAAATCCATGAAATAATTTTATATACCCTGTTCATTTCATGTGCAAATATTGAAAAGCATTTCCTTTTATTTATATTACGGTATGAACATAAACATAGAAAATATATAAACATAAAAAATTTCTTTTTTGTTGTTGTTGTCCTTTAATGTCATCATTACCAGCAATTCCCTGATTAAGACCATAAAGCTCATACATCAGTAAAGGGCACAGAGATGAACCACCCCAAAGATGGTTTCAGGGAACAGGGTTTGTTTTAGTGTATGTGAACAACTACTTACATTGTGGAAGCTTATTGACTGTGTTCCTTTAGTGCATTGCCTCCAATTCAACAGTGAGCACACATAGTACCAGGGTCCCTATGTGGAAGAAACTTATTAAAGGAGATGTGGAGAGTGCAGACTCATCAGCTGGCTAGACTAGCCCCCGGCTACTTACACTACTTCAGAACTCAGTGTTCTGACTTTTGGAATACTCAGGAGCCTGGTGTGCCATGCTTCTTATTTAGAAGTGCAGTGTGCCAGGTAGGATGGCCGCCAGGTCTTGCCTTCATCTCCTACGTTATAAAGTAAAATATCAAAGTTTAAGTATGTTATATGAAAGTAGTTCTTTCCTATACTACTATTTGGACTTGCCTAGCCTCTTGTTAAAAAAAGTGAAATTTTTGAAAAAGATACACATCCCATGAGGAAGACCTGGCCTCATGTTCAGGAAGTCTAGTCTCCACAAACACACTTCTAAATGATAAAGCAGAGAATGTTGTTCACGAGCCTTATCTTGAAATAATGACCTGTGAAATAAACTCAATATCTGTTGAATTTACTTCTATTCACACTGTAACTATAACTATATATCCTAGCTTTGATTGAAGAGGTCAACATAAAAGGAACAATGCATTTTCTGCCTTCAGAAATATTGTAACCTTAGATCTTATTGATGAAGATGATGTTGAGAGACTCAAAAAGAAAAAAACTATGGCTGAAAGTATCTCTCAATAGTAGAGTACATGCTTAGCATACACAAGATACTTAATTCAGTGCCCCTGGTACTACAAGAAGGGACAGGGGACCTCACTAACAAAATGGCTTTTCTTTCCTTTCCTGTTTCATTCTTTCTATTTATGAGACTGGTCTTGAATGTGGATAATTTAGTAGACAGTAATATTTTGACTGCTGATGAAAACCTTTTCCACATTTGTTAGATATTGAAGGTTTCTATTCTTTTTTTAAAACGTGTAAATTGTCAAGGGTATGAGTAACAAAATATACAAATGAAAAACAGTAAGTAAAAAACATTAGGTGGATAATATTGTCATTCACCATTAGAATAGTTATTAGTAATTACATTATGGCACAGCGCTGTCTGGTTTCCTGTTCCTGATAAAAAGAGTAATGGTGTATGGATATACAAAACTAGAAAGCTATGCCATATATATGCATACATATAATTCACTCTTAAAAACCATTGCAAAAAAGCATATATGTTATAGGCATTATGTGTAAGAAATCTTGCAGTGTGTACAAAAAAATAAATGAAATTGGATAGACCACTATAACTTATTGCAGAGCCATATGCAGACTTCAATAACATTTTTATTCAATAATATATCTGATAAGGATTATTAAGAATCGTTCTATTTCAGGTATACTAATCTCCATATATTAGATTTTCTTTGCCTGTCTTCTTTAATAATCTTCAAGACTTATTTCTTGGTGAGGATTTCCACAGTAGTTGACTGCTTCCTTAAAAAACAACAAAGCCCAAAGTTCACCACAAAAATGGAAAGAAAAAAAAAGTGCTTTTCACTTTTAATTTTCTTTCCAGACATTATCATGGGTCACATTCAGCAATGATTTCTTCCTCTGGAATTGAAAAATGAAGATCAAGTCCCACACTGCGAAATGAGGGAAGAGTTGGGAAGTATTAGAAACAGAGAAGAACACGTGTATGTAGCTCTCGCACCCATCACTCTTCCTCCCCACTTTCCCTCTGTTTCAGCAATCATGCTCTGGGAGGGACTTGTTAAGTTTCAGCACAACCTAATTGAATGTGCAAGCCATCCTTTCCATTTCCCAGTGTGTAGTGACCAATTGCCCATTCACAGGGCTCAGTTACCACACACTGCTCAACTACCCAATCCAATTTTCAAGTTTCCTGCTGTTTTGTAGATGATAAAGGACGGTGTTTCTCACTCTATTATTTTCTAAACACCTGCACAAAAATGAGGCTCTTGGCCAAATACTGTGTAAGTAGAGGGACCACATTGGAATATTATCTGTTCTATGTTTGCTACAGACATTGTGAGGTTCAAAAATATATGAATCAAAGTACAGGTTGCTTTTCTAACCTTATACAGGATTTTGATGCCTATTTCCCATAAATGATTATGTTCAATGAGAGAAACATTACAAGCTGTGGGCTCAATCTACAGCCCATGGTTTCTTTTGGTCTGTGACAGTTCTATTGACTTAAAAAGCTACTGTTAATTACATTGTAATTTTCTGACACTGTAAGATTTAAAAAATCTATCAATAAGTTAATTGTTCATTTATCTCATTTGTTCAAATAATCACTGCACAGTATCAGCAGGAATGCAGACCACTCTCGGTACCTAAGCATTCCTCATTAATGGTTTTAACCTACTATGTATCAAAAGTATTTTAGAAAAAAAACCAATTGCATCAGGACTTAACATGTTCAGAATTTTTCTTCTTATAGCTAATATATAGGTGCTTTAATGTATTCAGAAGAGTGTGTAAGCTGTTTGTGGATTTCACGTCATTTTCCACAATGAACTTGTACATCTATGAATTTTAGAAACATGGGAATTCTTGTCACCAATCCCAAGAGTACTAACAGAAGACTGCATTAACATTTAGATGTTGTTTGATGACTGTTACCAACCCCTTCTTCAGTTTCCACTTTCAAACTCATAAAAACCCATAAATAGTACCTTGTACTCTGATACTTTTTATCTTTCATACATCTAAGTCTATTTTCTGGTTCAGTTCACTGGCAATGTCCACCTTTGTAGAAAGTCACATTGTATCATTATGACTATAATCATATTTAACTGATACCATGAAGGAAACTTCTTCAGTAAACTAATCACTACCTCCTTGCTTTAGGTGTTGGGTTAACCATCATCACAGGGCGTATAATTTTCTGGCTATCAACTCCAACTCTGAGTATTTGTAGACTGTGTTATATGTTTAGCATTCTCATCATTGTTGGGAAAGCATCATTGAAACTCTTCAATTGGATAGTTGGCTTACTTTTTAAGAAGATCTGGGAGGATCTAAAGATACAATGGTCTCATTTTCATTCATGCAACTGGTATCTTCTGTGGCTTATCATGTTCTACAATTATGAATGTATTGTTTATTTTCTTTTAATTTTTTATCTTTCTAAAAGAAGAAACTATCAAATCCACATCCATGCCCCATTCTCCATTCCTTCTTCTAATGTCTCTCCAACTCCCTACTGCCATTCCACTATTTCTTCCCAATTTAATCTCCCCTTCTCACCCTCTCCCTCTTCTCTCTCTGGACCCAGCGAGTCTACTAAGCATGACCAGACTCTTCATGTATGTAGGGCCATCTACTAGAGTTTAGGTAACCTCCCAGGGGCCTTATCACTTAAGGAAAGCGGCTCTCCTTTCCCCCAGCAGCCATCAATTGACAACAACTTCTCAACTACAGATGAGACTACTGACTCCCTGTATGTACTGGTTAGACTTTTTTCAACATGACACAAATTAGAGTCATCTGCTAAGAGGTGCTCAATTGAGGAACTGCCTCCATCAAATTAGCCCATAAGGAAGTCTGCAGTACATTTTCTAGATTAAAGATTACATGAAGAAATCCCAGGAGACTATGGGTAGTGCCACCTCTGGGCAAACTGGTTGGTTACATTATAAGAAACTGACCTAGGACTTCCGCATCTGTGTGACAGTTGTGTAGCTTGATCTGCTTGTGGGAATGGGAAGTAGGCCCTGTCCCTAACATTTCCCAGGAACCTATTCCTCATACTGGGTTGCATTACCCAATTTTAATATAAGCGGAGGAGCTTAGTCACTTTTCAATTTAATATTCCATGCTGTGTTGATACCCATGGGAGGCCTGCCACTTTCTGAACAGACACAGAAGAGTAATGGATTGGAAGCGGGGGGAGTGAATGGGAGGAGAGGAGGAAGGAGAAACTGCAGTTGGGATGTAAAATAAATAAACAAATTTAATTACCAAAAAAAGAAATTGAGCTGAGCAAGGTATCCCTCCACAGGAAATGGGCTCTAAAGAGCCAGTTCATGCACTAGAGATAAATACTGGCTCCATTGCTAGTGGCCCCACAAACTGCCTTGGTCCTGCCTCAAGTGGTGTGACAGACTTTGTTGACTCCATATGGGAGGCCTCACCCTTTCTGAAGAGTGGATGGGGGATAGGATGGGGGAAAAGTGGAGTGTGGAGAACAGCAGGGAGAGCGAACTGGGGTTGGTACATAAAATACCAAGTAAACAATTGCTTTAAAAAGAAAAGAAAAAGAAACTGAAGAAGTCATGGCATGCAAGCCAGTAAGCAATGCTCCTCCATGGCCTTTAGTTCAAATCCCTCATGCAGGTTTCTGCCTTAAGTTCCTATGATGACTTTTATTCATGATGCACTGTAAGCTATACAATAAAATAAACTCTTACTCCCCCCCCCCCAGATTTCTTTTGGTCAAGATGTTTACCAAAGCAATTTAGAAAGCAAATTAATATACTCTCTCCCTTATCCATGCTTGAACTTTGTCTGATTCAGTTTTCATGCAAGTCTTGCACTTGCAGCCACCGCCACTATGAGTTCATGTGCACAGCAGCATCCTCGTGTGCAGTCACTCACTCCTGATGGGTTTTACGTTTTTTCCTCCCTGTCTTCTGTAATAGAGTATTAAAGATGGGTTGTATTATTTTATGCTGTGGAGTATTTGTTTAATGATGCAAAGATGTGTTGAGTTCTATTATGTTTGTTGAGCTCTGCGAAGCTGTGTTACTGTGCCTGTCTAAAACACCTGTTTGATCTAATATAGAACTGAGCAGCTAAGAGCTAGTCAGGAGGAAGGATAGATGGGGCTGGCAGGCAGAGAAAATAAATAGGAGGAGATATATGAGAAGAGGAATGGAGGAGTGAGAAAAATTAGAGGAGGATGCTGGGGGCCAGCCACCCAGCCAAGCAACCAGATACAAAATAAGAAGGAAAGAAAAGATATACAGAAATAGAAAAAGGTAAAATCCCAGAGACAAAAGGTAAATGGGATAATTTAAATTAAGAAAAAAATGGCTAGATATAAGCAAAGATGAGGCCAGGCATTCATAAGTAAAAATAAGTCTCCATGTGTGTCAATATTTGGGAGCTGGGTGGGAGACCCCCAAAGAGCAAAAAGAAAAAAACAAAACCCAACTACAGACTTCTACAATGAAATTTAAAATTTTGTGGGGAGGGACGGTGTGTGATATAAATGTCTCTTTAGAGCTAAGCATTCTCACTGTTGTTGACTCTATACTTTGACCAATTATGGATTGTGTATTAATCACTACTGCAAAAGAAGACACTTCTCTGATGAGGGCTTAGAGATGAGTTACTCTGAGGCTATAAAAATAAGAACTATGAGAAAATATATTAATATATTCATTTATCAGAACAATAGCACTAAATTCTATCCTGGAGTATACAATCTAAATAAGCATGAGTTTTGGACCCAAATAAATTATCAAACGTATTATGTCTTGAGTAGTGGATGTTAAATCCAATCATACAGAGGTTGATTATTTCCATAATAGTTATGCCACTAATATTTATCTCAGTTTCTTTTCTCAGGGAATGTTACCATGGAGTACTGATTGTTGAGAGAAACACAGTGTCTTGTGTATGTATGTGTTTGTGTGTTGTTTATGATTTAGCAATGGGACCTAGACATCTGGAGTTGGGTTCTCAATAATTTCTTTTGGTGTAAATATCTGTTAGACCTCTGTAGTGAATGTGTTTGGATCTCTATTTGCTGTTAGCCCCGATTTGTCAGGTAACTGTGTATTTCAAATACTTCTAACATTCTTTAATGGGACAGCATGAAACCCTGATAAATATGACTGTGTTCTGGTATCTTGAAGCTTAGAGGAAAGCAATTCTTACAAAAACTCCCTTTAAAGTTAGTGTTTTCCTAGTAATTTAATAAATAATGGAGAGTGAAATTTCCAGATGTTCTGTATTTTCTTAAGAAATTGTAAAATGAAATCAGTTTTTCTCCATCTTAATTTGATTTTTGAAAGTGACAGAAAAAATAGGTTATCTTTGGCTGTCTGAAAGCCATATCCAGTCATTCCTGTGCACATGGATTCTAGGAGCTTCCATATTTGCTGTAACTCCTGTGCTTCAATAGGCTGACCATTCATCCTCCAGAAGTCATATAATTATTAGTTATTTGCAACTCAGTCCTCCCTTGGTCTCTTACTGAGACACCAGAATAGTATCAGTGCAAGAGAAAATAAATGGTTTTCTCTTAACTTGAATGTAAGTCTCCTCTCTCCATATTATGACATTGGTACCAATTTATAGATTTTTTTAGAAGAATAATATATGAATAATAGAGACCATGCCACAAGAATAAAAAATTGAATTTGGGTTCCTTACAAAATGGAGATGAAAAGGGTGGAATTAACTGGATCAATTGCCAAAGATCTTATTTTATTTCATGTCTTGCACTTTTGATGTCAAACAGGACATAGTTAATGCTATCTGAAGCATTACTGTTATTGTATAACCCATAGTTCATCTCTACAATCTATCATCTTTTCTTTCAGACATATTTGGAGATGAGTGGGGTATACTAATATCTGCATCAAGTAGATCCTAAATTAAAATGAAATGTATTTATGATTTTCATTTACTCTGTGTATTTGAAGTGAATGACTGGGTTGCTCAGGTAGTTGAAGGGATTCTGATCTAACATTCTCAAATAAAAACAGGATGAATAAATGATATAAACAGATTCCCTCTCCATTGTTTGGGGCAAGGGAAACATTTCTATGTTTCTATGTTGTTACATTTACTCCAGTAATATGTTCCAAGACCATGCATAAATTTATAAATTTCATTCATAAATTCTTACTTGGAGCTATTTTTCTCTCACTGGTAGGCTTTATTTAGTCTAATAGGCATTTCAATTATGCAACCTTGGATTCAATCATTTATCTTTTCAAGTTTATGCTGGCAGGCATCAGTGTGACAGAACACTCAGCCCAAATGTTCAACAGTTCTAATAATGTCTCCTCTATACAGACACATGTGACTTCACTGTCCTTCCCCTCTTCCAGTGACTTGGTTGTTCCCCTTCTAGGGAATCGGATTAAGTGAAGCCCATAGTCCAACCAGAGACATTTAGTCACTTAATTTCTCCTCTATCTTTTGCCTGTTTTCACTCCAGTCAGACAAGGAAATGACTTCTCCACACAAGTAATCAATTTCTTTTAAACCCAGGGAGATGATTTATAAACCCCACTCTGAAAATGTAACTCTATAAACAAGCTCCCTTTTCATAAATTTAGACTCTAAAGTCTGAGAAACATAATCCTATTTGCAGCACAGGCAAGCAATGTTTTGTATTGTCCAATAACAAATTTCAATGACCTAAAAAGAACAGGGAAGGTGTTGCAGAGAATCAGAATTTTTTCCTTTTTAAAAAGTGATTTTAAAAAGGATTCCTGTAAAAAATATTTTGTCTTGTTTCTCTCTAGGAAGAAAATTACCAATTGCATATTAGTATATTTCTAGTATACTAGTCATTGAAATCTCTGAATAAATGACTGATGTTTTTGAAATGGAATACCAAACATCAGAGTTGGATTATCAGTTTCCTGTGAATACAGGAAATCATAAGCATAATTGCTTATGGTTAAAGAAGAAAAGCTGTAGTGTGGCTTCACGCTGCTTCTGGGAATCAGAAAGCCTGTTCCAAAACAGAAAGTAAATGTGTCTTTCTTTCCCCCTGGCATCCTTGAAGTGTTACAAGTTGAAGTCAATGGAGAAAAAAATCTTCCAGAGGCAGAACGCAATGACCATGCACCTTTTCTATATTCAGGAAATGGTGGTAGCAGTGGGAGAAAGGACACAACGATAAAATCATTAGCATAAAAGGCTTTCCTTATATCTTCTCCAATCAAAGAGTGTGCACACACATGACACGTATATGGTCATTTTTTTACAAATCACATCTTTAAAACTGTACTCAATAACATATGTAAAGAATGAGATGAAGACTGAACATAAGAATGTTCTGCTGTATCCTCCTATGCACTATTCAGTAGTTTTCAGCACTACATGAAGAATGTGACTTTCTTGGGTGGCAATGAGGAGACACATATACAGTAACTTAGACGAAGTGATGTCTACTTTCAATGCTGTACAAATGTGGTCATTCCTAAAACCTTTTGAACATTGACTTTTCAGCACTTTCATGTTTCCGTGCTATTTTGTTTTATATCAAAAGATTTTCAAAGTCCATAAAAAGATTTTTTTAATGTAGAGGTTCAACTCTTCTAAAGTATTGGTTTGTCGTTGTTTAGAAAGCAGAATTTTCTTAGAATTTTTGAGAAGGGGAGAGATATTATAAACTGCAGCACAGTTTATAAATCATAAATCACCTTTATTATCTTATAGTTCTATTGCTGTGAAGAGACACAATGACCATGGCAACTTTATAAAGGAAAACATTTCATTGTGGCTGGCTTACAGTTTCAGAGGTTTAGTATATTGTCATCATGGCAAGAAACATAGTGGCATGCAGGCAGACATGGTGCAGGAGAGTGTTGAGAGTCCTACATTCAGATACACAGACAGGAGAGAGAGAGAGAGAGAGAGAGAGAGAGAGAGAGAGAGAGAGAGAGAGAGAGAGAGAGAGAGAGAGAAATGTTGGGCCTGGCTTGAACATTTTAAAACATCAAAGCCCACATCAGTGACACACTTTCTCCAACAAGGCCATGTACCCTGATACCTGTCAAGGAGCACCACTCCCTAATGACCAAGCATTCAAATATATAGGCCTGTGGGTGGCCACTATTATTCAAACCACCTCATTTATAGATTGACCAATACATGAGCCTGTGGGGGCCACTATTATTCAAGTCACCTCACTTATATATTGACCAATTCTAGATGTCTTATCAAAAACCTGAGACTGTCAAGTAAATATGAGTCACCATAAGAAACCTGTTAAGAGGGACTTTTGTTTCTGTGGGAAATAGACAGAAATCAACAAATAATTGCTGATATCCAAAATGCTTAGCTAGTATGAAACATATTAAAATAGAAATTGAACTATGACTAACGTGTAGAAAGCTCTCTTGTAACTGTCAACAAAGTCTTTTCATTTGTTTGCTTTACCCAGCATCTTTCATCCCATGAGCTTAGCAGACAGGGAAAGCCACATTCTCCTCATCCACTGACTTCTCAATGAAACTGGGGCCAGAAAAATGGGGTGATGAGCTACACACACCTCGACTGAACCCTGGCCCTGCCAGTGCATTTCAAATTACTTCACTTTCCTCAGTTTTCTCATTTACAAATTAGAGATATTAATAGTAATCATACATAGGAATCTGTCACATTAATGTAGATGTTCATGGAGGACTTTCACATTTGGAGAGGAAAGTTACATTTTTTTAATAAAATAAGACCTATAAGGAAAATACTGTTGAGGACATCTCTCAAAATGTATGAATTTAGTAACAAAGGCACTACCAAAATATGATAATGAGTTCCTTCAAAGATTCTCAGCATCTGGAGGAGGCTCAGCAAACATTAAAAATGAATGAGCATCCCAGCCTTTCCTAACATTATCATCATATGCAGAAGCAGAACAAGTCCTTCAGCGACTAATGTAGAATATCATCTATGTATATGTTGTGTAAAGATGTACAATATGTCAACAGCATATACTTTCTTTATGGTCATGATTAACTAAATATTATTCTATCCAGTATAGGTTGTAAATATCTGGTTATAATTCTGTTTTCAAAATTAGGTATATTTGAAACTCAATCAAAATTATGTTGCTAATAAAATTAAATTATCTAATGGCTATAGATTATGTTCTTAGAAATATTTTTAGGCATTATGTACATATGAGTAAAATCCAAACATGAAAATTTCTTACACAAAAACAGTTGAGACCAATGCCATGTTTGTGTGTGTGCATTTAGAAATATTAATAATGAAAATGTTGCACAGTGTCATTGGCCATGCTAGAGGAGCAGCGGGTGGTAATTGAAGTCCCAGGTGTCAGCCCACCAGAAGGAAATTCTCTAATGGGCCAATCTTGTTTAGGTAAGGCCACGAGACTGCAGACCCCTGAATGTCTTGCTTCTGCTATGCCTTTACATGTTTGCTGAGGCTCTCTTTCTCTGGTATCTAACATGGTGTGTGTGGATGTGGGGCGCCTGTAATATAGTGTGTTTATCTCTTGGAAACCTGCTCTACTGGGCATTTTACCTGTGGATTGTTAAGAAAATGACCCTTCTGTAAGCTCTACTGTCTAATTTGATAATAATAATGGTAGCCTATACAGAGTTTTGATGAATAAAAGTAAATACAAGGATATGTTTCACAGCTAAGGCCTATGAGTTCTACTTTAAGAGCTGCTCAGGTTGATGATTATATGATCAAACCAGACTCTCTGAATGTGGCGGCGAAAGTTGGCAGATGGAGAACCCATCAACAGTGACACCAGGATCTATCTCTTCTGCATGTATTATCTTTTTGAGAACCGAGTCTTTTTGAATGCACTCCTTCCTATGCCAGGAGGGATGGGGGTGGGCCTTGGACTTCCAACAGGGCAGGGCACCATGCCCTCTTTCAAGGAAGAAGGGGGAGGGAGGAGGGGTGGGGGGGTAGTGGGAGGGGACTGGGAGAAGGGGAAGAAAGGAAAAAAAATTTTATTTCTTTAATTATGTTCTTGAATGGAAAAAATAAAACAATGTATGGAAAAAAAGACATTTGATTATAAATGGTGCTGGTTTAATACAACCTATATATTTTGAAAATACATTGCTGTAAGAATTTAAGTCAAAAAAAATAATAATCTGAAAGGAACCTTTTAAAGTATCTTTAAATTGCTCTAGTCTTTAACCTTTAATGTTTATCTACTTGCTGGAAATAAGGTGTTAATTCAAAGTGATTTTATCATGCTGTAAATAGGTGGCAGTATTAAAAGTAAACTTTGTTTAAAGATATAGTTCTTTGGTGAAGGAAACAATAAAAACATCTATTTGCAATGTCAAGAAAAAAAAAAGGGAATGCACCTGAGTCCTGGAGCCAAGCTGGTTCTAAGTCTCTTAATGTTGAAGAGAGGCAGTCACGTACCATAAGCTAAAACAAAGCTTCGAATTAACTTTGGGTTAGACAAGATGCCTTGCTAATAGTTTTAAGATGAATAACCTCAAAAAACAAGTGAAAGTTCACAAGGACACAAAGCTGAGTTGTCTGACTCATTAGGCTAGGGTCAAAAATACAATACAGCCCTACTGTTGCTAGCTCTCCTTGCTGGGTTTGGTTGATGACCAAAGGTGATAATTAATGAACATTTAATGAACATATCTGCCCTCAATACCCTGATAGAAAAACTATTAATGAGTAGATATGTACCCTAAAGATTTAAAGTAGAGCTGACTGATTCATTTTCATATGTAAGAGTTTAGATTTGTGATTTCTTTAAGACTCCTTATGAGATTACCTTTCAAGACAAGTAATGAAGTAATTGGCTCTTTCTTTGTAACTGCAACACGCAGCCTGCCAATAAAAGACCTGACGAAAACACCTTGCTTGCCCACACAGTTAAGCTATTACAAGTTGCTTGAGTATGAATGTATATGGGTTCTTTGGATAATTTGTTTTTCACTTGTAGTACATAAAATGTTTAATCATGTAAGGGATATGGGAAACATGCTGTTTTTACTGTTTGTTTTGCATTCATTGTAATCATTCACTTGCTAAATAAAATGTGACTGCGTTGTAATTCCTATATTGCTTGAAACACTTTGCTGGGATATATAAGTTGTAGAAAAGAAAGTATACTGTAGAAAGAACATGAGAAAACAGATAATAAAGAAGGAAGCCATCAAGAGAGTGTGTGAGTGTCTTTTTCCTTAAATTCCCTCAGAGAGAAAAGTCTCGTTCATGCCTACTCTGTGGATTCCTCTCAAAGCACTGTGCTGTTGGAGACCAGCCTCCCAGACAGTGGTAGCGCAGAACCATTACAGTGGATCCTAGCCAGCTCTAGATCATGGTTTCATCCTTAAATCAATGTTTGTTCAGACCTCCTTTTGTTGACTATACCTTGAATCCAAAGAGATTCTTTGCTACTTGTCTTTCTATCTGAATGTCAGCAAAAACATAGCACTGGTATTAGACACAAGTCCTTGCTGCTCCATTAAATAGTGATACTCTTCTTTAGTGTGGGTCTTTCAAGCTCAACTCCAGAACCTAGGCATCAAGGTATTCAGGGCACACCCTCCCAGACATATCTAGATATGTGCTTTTCCAGTTGGCTCTTGATCTGGTAAAGTCTATAACCAAGATTAAACCATAAATTTAGATTTCTATTTGGGAAGAAGGGGTTGGCATTTGTAATCTATTTATCAATAAAGTTAAAGCTCATATTCTGCCCTTGATAATGGGAAGTTCTATTACTACTGACTATTTTGATGAATGATCTCCACATGAGTTAGAAAATTCATGTTTTATAATGAATTACTCATCTCACAGCTTCTATTTAATAAATTCTTTCTTGAATTTTTATGTCTCTCTAAGGTCAAAAAACAATCCAAAACTTCCAAAACTATATCTAACCCAAATGATTCTAGAATGGCTTGAATGCCCATCTTTGCATTTCATTGACCCTTCCTACCAATTATTGCTGTTAAAATTGTGACTCAGGAACAGTGTTGGTTGACTCCTTCGATCATTCCACTTTCTAGGAAATTTCTGAGCTTTATCAGTTGCTCCCACTTGGCAGCCACTCACTTGGTCTTCATACAATATTGAATTGCATGAGTCAATCTGACTCTACATATGGCTCTCTCAGATTGATGTCATCCACAGGTTCTATTAAAAGCATTACTGTCCCTTTTTCATTTGTTTCCAGGGAAGAAGAGCAATGTAATATCTTTGGACCATCAACTTTAACTTGATAATTCCATTTTTATTTTAAAAGACTTTTCTGTTTTTCCTTTTGCTCTGTCTGGTTTTATTTTCTTCAGATGAGCTAGTAACAGAAGGAAAGAACATTGTATTGACTTTCAGCTGCAAATCCAGCTCCTCATTTAAACTATTTGTAAATTGATTTATTTGATTGTTTATTTATTTTATTAGATTGATGGTATAATAAAATTATTAATATAGTAGACTCCTATACCAAAGTTGGGTTTAACTCTACCTCCTATTATTTTTATATTATGTGAGAATTCAGCTATGTTATTTAACCTCCTTATGCCTCAGCTCTTAGCTCAAAAATTGTAATACAAATGACATCATCACAAAGGATGCTTATGACAAAAGAGTGAGTTAGTGCTTATATATGTCATGTTTGAAATCCTTCAGTACATACAAAATGCTCAATAAATTCAACTTCTATTTTTATGAGATTCATTTTCTATATATTCATTTTCTATACTTATTTGCTTGGGTAGTCTATACTTAGCATACACTATGCAATAGACTTTTAATATAAAAGATGTATGAGTTAATATACTCATCACTAATTTATTGAGCACAAGACTAAGCCTAAAGAAGGTAGTACCAAAACTAAAGAGAGTGAGATTCCTCAGTTTTAACCTTAAGCTCTCAGTGCTCAAAGCTTAGTTTATTATCTCTATCAAGGAATGGTGAAAAAGTAAACAATAAAAAGATTATATATTTTTTGGCTGATTGGTTACATCCAGAGTCTAACTTTCTTAACACAGAGAGTACTAATTTAAAGCTAAGTATGTACTGCCTTATTCTTGTTCATTATTCTATGATATTCTTTGGAGAATATCAGCAGCAATTTGTCAATATCATTAAAATGTTACCTGAAAATTAGCTTGTCAGTCAAGAATATCAATTCCTCAATAAAACTATTCCTTCATGTGAGATTTTTATTGAATCACCCTAAAATATATATTTATTACAATTACTCAGATTAAAAGAATGTTTTCCTCAATTCTCTTCCTTCTCAATATCAAAAATTCTCTAAGACACAACATCCTTTATTTAAAAGGTATATAAGTGATAAAATATGTAGAAATGAAAAGAATTATAAGTGTAAAAGTTAAAGTCATAAACACGTCTAAATCAATCAATAACTTCTGGCGTTAAGAAGGTTTCATACCCTTTACTTCTCCATTTCTGTCTGTGAACATACAAGGGATTTTATTGCTCATTCACTAAATAGTAAGATTCATACATATACATTTGTATGTTTCACTTAATTTTTAATACAACCCATTCACTAACAGTCTTTAAAATATGCTCTTCATAAGGAGAAAAACCTATCTTTGAAATATGACATTATTAATTTTATTGGCATTTCAAAATCATTTTACAGTTAAACTTCTAATGTCTTTACTCTCAAAATAAGGCTACAATGTGTGCAATTTTTTCATAAATTTTGGTGTGAAGTTCTGATTATGCCCTTGCATCAAGTTACCAGGTGTCACAAGCAATGAACTTACTTTACAGAAGAACTTTTTAAATTACTATTTTTGGTCCATATTAGTAACTTATTTTGTAGTGTATCAACTTCTACCTCGTTAATGATTGGGCACTGTTACTTTGAGAACATTTGCTCTTTGCAGTGGGAATAATTCAGGGAATCATTGCATACAGTCTTTTTACACATGGCTTACCACCCAATGCTTCACTCTATGACATCTGTGAACACCAGCAGACTGCCATTCTCCCATTTAAAACCCACCTGGAGATCACCTTCAGCACAGAACTTGTTCAACACAGCAGGGGAATTCATGTTTTCATCCTGTGTTCCCATGTTTCACCCATGTTTTCAGCAGTATCTCCCTCCCCTTGCTACCCTTGTACAGATTTCTTGAAGCCTTTGTTTGTTCTGCTGTCAGAAGAGAATTGCAACCCTGTATTATAAGAAAAGATGAGATTTTTATAACTATAATATTTTTCCAGAATAATTGTTCCATAACTGATAGTGGTATGAACTAAGTTAAGTGATAAATTCATCTATTAATTGAGCTTATACACAGTTTTTTACAATTTCTACTGTGACTAAGTTATGTTTTAACTGTTTTCCCCAAAGGTTCTTGTCCTGAAAGTTTTGTTCTCAGTGTGACAATGATAAAGCTAGTAGATTGTCAGGTCATTGGAGGCAGTACACTCACAAGGTATTATTACAGATTTTTAAGGACATCAGTCACTTCCAAAAAAAGTTGCAGCAAGAGGACATAGAGACTTCCTTAAATTACTCTTGCTTCCTCTCTAATCATGTACTGTTTCCCCCGTCCAGATGCTCCCACTGTGATGTCATCTACAATGTTGTAATGTAGTCAAAAGACTATCTTCAAAAGCTTCACAGATGGAGATGCCAAAACTGTGACCTCAATAAACCTCTCTTTTGTATAAAGAACCCATCCTCTGGTATTTCATGATAGCAACAGAAATCATACTAAGATCTCTAGGAAGAAAGTATAGTAATAGAAATTTTATAGGTAAGCTGCATCAGAGCCCAAGTCGTACATGATTACTAACCCTATAATAAAATGAGAAGTCACAAGTTTTTGAAGGACTTGCTAACAAAACCTCCTTTCATTTAAAGTCTGTAAGGAAGCTATGATTGTATGCACCAAATATTCGAGCATTTCTGGTGTCTTCCTTTGATAACAGGGAAATATATACTAGAGAAACAAATGCTGTAGATTCAATAGCCTATGCCAATTTTACTGAGATCTCACTGTTTTGTCTCCTTGGCTGTACATATCTTTGCTTCCCAAACAGGTGTAGCAGAGAAAGAAATAACTATATGGATGATAATCCATTCTACATGATGTAAACTTTAGAAGTGATTCACAAATGAAAAGAAGAATAAAAATAATCAAAGAAGAATTAACTCCAGATTCTCTTTTATAAGATACATACTTTAATGAAAGATTCTTATAAAATAACATCAATAATTGTTTCTTTGTAGCTGAAACCTCTGAGGAAGTGATTATACTCTCGCTTCAACAGATGATTCATTTAATGGTTCTAAAAAAAAAGTATATTTCCAAATGATTTGATTTCCTTTTTCTTATACTCCCAACCAATATAATATAATTTTGTACTTTTCTGAAATGGCAAAAATCTTCTCAGCCAATTGAATATAAAAAGTCTATTTTAAAATCACTGTTTAAAATACAGGAGTATTACATGAATCACATCTCTTTTCCTAAGCTTTATTAGAGAAAATGTATACAAGAATTGGTCACAATATCATGATAAGGTACACTTTTGAAGACACCTGCAGGTTTGTCCCTGAAGTGTGTAAGTAGCTGTTATGAGAGCCACACTGCTACTGTTGCCCCCCAGTAATGTGAAGAACGCTGTCCAAAATCAAGTGATATATGATGAGTCTGTCATAGGACACACAGGGCAAGTAATAACAAACTCGCAAAATAGGACAGTACTGCTGGATGTAAAATAAGAAAATTTATATTAAGTATTCTATTAAAATTATTAAGAATATTGGGTTGGAGGAAGGGGATCACTTTTTGGTTTCCAGCCACTTAGCCCCTAAATAATCACATAGAAACTGTATTAATTAAATCACTGCTTGACCCATTAGCTCTATCTTCTTATTGACTAATCTCTTAATTATTAATTTAATCCATTCCTATTAATCTGTGTATTGCCACATGGCAGCGGCTTACCAGCTCAAGTTCCCAGTGTCTGTCTCTGGTGGTTCCATTGCTTCTCTCTGACTCTGCCCTTCTTTCTCCCAGCATTCAACCTTGTTTTCCCTGACTACCTAAGTTCTGCCTTGATATAGGTCCAAAGCAGTTTCTTTATTCATTAATGGTAATCACAGCACACACAGGAACTCCCACATCAATGTTGAATCTTATTGGTGTAAGAAATAAAGAGGAAAATGCAAGAAGTCTAAGGTATCACTCTAGGTTCTAGTGTAAGCAATTACAATTTTCAAAGACTTTAGTAATATGCTAACCTTATTCTAATACAGAGATACAAAAGTTGATTTTCACATTTAATTCAGTTTGTTACAAAGATGTTGAAATAACATGGGTTGAAGAATACCAGGCTAACTCCAAGATAAATCATGTAATTTTTTTTATTATAATGGGAAAACTCACTAAACAGGAACACAGGAGTGAGAAGTCCAAGCTCAGCGATGTGATGTGGGAACCACAGAGAGAGAGCGAACCCTAGGCCACCCAGCCTTTTTCTCTGGGTACCCAAAAGATCACACCCTAACCTGGTCTGACCTCTTAAAAATCATTGGCTGACAGAGATTTCCTCATCTCCTCCCCCTTTTGTCTAAATAAGAGAGTTCCAAACCCAATACAAAACTATATACACTAGAAAGAGATATCAAGTATAAAATTAGGATTACAACCAACATAAACAATATTAAGCAAGGATCACATGCTAAATGTTTAATAAACATTCTATTCTAAAGAGTATAAGTCTTGTATTAGAAATGGCTTGACTAAATCATAAGAGAAAGGTAACTAAGACTATCTAATCTTCAAACCCATCGAAGGCCTGAGAAGGGAGATGATATTACTTGAGTAGGCAGGAAGTGCAATCAAGCAGCTTGCAAAATTTGCAGTATATGACAGAGACAATTGGATACCCGATCAATCACCCATAGTCTCATTTGTAATGTTGAAGCAACCAACTTTGACTAAGGACTAGCATAACTTACAGACTATTTTCAGAGGCAGGAAAATTTTCAGAACCATCTTATACTGTTTTGGCAAGGTTTGGCAGTCCTTTTCCTTGTGTCCTGCTTATTCAGTCTGGACACCTTGTATTTTGTCAGTGGTCGAGGAATGGACTGTTTCTTGCCCAAAGGCCAGTTGTACCAAGAAGAGAACAAACTCCAAATGGAGTGTCTTTGGTGTTCAATATTTTCTTGGGAATAGATTGGTGGTGTCAGGAGCAATCATGTCTCATGTTGACAGAACCCTAAGTTATTAAATGTTGTGTTCTACAGATCCTTGAAGTGGTGGAAGATTATCTGCCTAGGCAGAATACAATTTCTATCTAAAGAACCTAATTAATCTGACTATATGTATAACAAACATGAATAACTATTGACCTATAATACTTAATACCTGTATAACTTAAAGACTAGGACTTCATATCAGAATATTAAATAACTTGTAAACAACTGAGCAGTAAATGAATAAATGACCTCAAAATGTAAACAATGTATAAGTATCTTGATCAGAGTTAGGACTATATAATGCAATATAAAAATATAGTATAAAAATTGTATCAATACACAAAATGTCTTAATCAAAGGTAGAAACATGCATGCATAAAAACTGACAAAATAACTTTGTGTAGGTGTACAAATATTGTAAACAGAAATAACAAATATAATTAGAACTTGTATCAATATACAAAAACTATACCAATGTAAATTGTCCATAAATAACAGCTCACAAGTAGTTACTCTATTTCCCACTATTATTATTATTAATGTGAATATGTTCACACTAAATTATCTATTATCCCATTCAATTTTTCCTCTTTTTTATATCTCTGGGCCTAGAGTATTTGAGTGCAACGTTCAATGTGTGTACATATAAAAATGTAATTTTTTTATATGTGATGGCTAATCTTAGCTGTCACCTTGGCACACCTGGGAAAAGGGACCTCTTCAGTCTTTATCAGATTGGTCTGTGGGTATATATGTGGGACATTTTCTTGATGGCTAGTTTATGTAAGAGGACCCAGTTGACTGTGAATGGTATCATTCCCAGAAAGATAGGCCTGAATGTATAAAAAGACAGCTGAATGTGAACCTAGAAGCAAGTCAGTAAGATAAATTCCTGCATAGTCTCTGCTTCAGCTCCTGCATCCAGGTTCATGCCTCGAATTCCTGAACACCTTGGCTTCCCTGGAAGGTGGACTCTAGCCTGTAAACTGGAATAAATTCTTTCCTCCCCAAGCTGCTTCTCGTGATGGTGTTTATCACAGCTACAGAAATCAAAGTATAGCACCATTCTAGGAAGTACAAAAGAACTGAAAGAGCATTAAATAAACATGCCTAGATTTAAAACAAAATCTAACGTGAACTTCTGTGAACCCAGCAAAGACAGCAGGTCTCCTCAATCCTTCTGAGCAAGGGAGAACGACCGGTAAACCAGTACATTATGTCTACCATGAAGCATGCTAGCATGTTTTCTTAACCAAAACATAAATTAATGTCTTCCCAATATGATTTAAGATACAAACTAACTTCCAAAATTATTAGCAATAGAGTGTAAATTCCATCCACGAATGACAAATACAATGAAATAACACACATTACTGAAAGGTCATGGTTTGATAAACCAAATGTGTTCTTAATTAGGTATCCAATTGAAAGCTATGAATTTTATGTTCGAAACAAGAGATGGTATGCTAAGCACATAGTAATTTAATTAAAATATTTATTATAAACTCTGTGCTGCTCATCCTTATAAAATTAAATGTCCTATAGTTTATTTGGGAAGAGAAACAGGTAAAATAGAAATATAGACTGGCGCAGAAAGTGCAAAGCTGAAATATATAGAACTTTATAATGAGCCAAGCTGTTCTGCGAACTTCCCTTTGAAACAGAATAAGTGAAGTTATGTTTAAATATCAAGAAATGTAGAAATGGGGAGGGGTGAAAGAATTTTTCAAGAAGATCCAGAATTGTGAGTGCATTATATATCAGACAACAGAATATTTGGGAAGCATATTAAGAAAGAAAAAGTCTATTTTGGCTGACAGTTTGACAGTATAGTGCGTCACAGCTGGTAAGTCATGGCAACAGGTATGTGAGACAGCTGGATGCACTGCATCCGTAGCCATGAAGCAGATCGATGGGACTAAGATGACTTTCTTCTTTGGACTCAGTCCAGAACCCTGGCCTGTATAATGAATGTTACCACCTACATTTAGGATAGGTCTTCCAATGTCAACACAGTCTGGAAGTCCCCACAGGGCTGTCCCTAGAAGTTTGTTCCCTCTAATGGAGATCCTGCTGAGGTGACAGTTAACATTATCCCTGTTAGTATTGTCAGTAGTTCCTGATAGCTAAAGAACTGTGTCAGAGAGTAGGTGATGAAGATAAAGACTCAACAAGTAGCCAAATGTTGAACAACCTGGTTGTTCAATCCCAAAATGTTTTCAGAAGATAAATGTTTGCTCTGTTTTTGTTTTTGTTTTTTTAAAATGCAATAGAGAGTAGGGAAAGTG
Organism: Ondatra zibethicus; assembly: GCA_004026605.1. NCBI lineage: Eukaryota > Metazoa > Chordata > Mammalia > Rodentia > Cricetidae > Ondatra > Ondatra zibethicus. Next base: position 23,616 of record PVIU01006300.1, on the reverse strand, counting down.
CAAGCTCAAATCACAGTGTTCGGTTATGAGCCTGTCATGGAAGCCACAGGAGAAATAAGAGGAGTTGATCTGTGGAAGCAACACTAGAGTGTTAATCAGATTTTTTATTGCTGTGATAAAGCCTCATAGCTAAGAGCAATTTGGGGGGAAAAAAGATGCCTTTGACATACATATCCAGGGTCACAGTTCATTGAGAGAAGTCAAGGCAGGAACTGAAGCCTACAAAGAACCTTCAGCTCTACGTATAATTTGTATTATTGTTCAGTACATGGTACTGGAAAATACTCTGCAAGCTGCCTGCCTGCCAGTTAGACTGGGGCTTAAGGTAGAAGGGATGGTATCAGTTACAAAAAGCTGGTTAGAAACATGGCAAGTTAAGACTGGGCATCCATAAGTAAGCATAAGTCTCTGGAAGGCCCCCAAAGAGCAGAGTAAGAATTTTTAAAAAGCCAACTACACACATGTAGGCAGAGTCTTCTCAAATAATGTCAGTTTATTTGAAGGGATTTATGTAATAACATGCAATAATGGATCTAAAATCTGAAATAATGCTACTACAAGCTTAAAACACCAAAGACTGCAGTGGAGCCCAGGGATAGACATGCAACAGATTCTCCCAAGTCAGACCTCAGCCTCTCCAACTGTGAAAGAATACATTTCTGTTATTTCAAGCCACTTGGTTCATGGTACTTTGTCATGGGGAAATTAATTAAAATGTTAAGCATGACTGCTACATGAATATGAAGTAAGTCAAGGATATAACTTCACTAATAGGTTCAGTATGCAAATATTTAATAGGAAAGTGCATTGTCGGAGAGTAGCAAGTACTTAATATTTAGAGTGAGGGCTGTATAAGTGGAAATATCAAATGCAGGTATCTCAATGAAGAAAATCACTTAAGGATCAAAAAAAAAAGAGCAGTGAAAGTGATTCCTAAAAGAAGGTGTGTTCAAGAAGTGTCTTCTTGAGTAAAAAGTGTTCCTTTTCAAAAGTCAAGGGAAAGGACAAGGAATAATGAAGAGTTTAAGAGAGAAAAATAGTTGCATAAAAAAGTAGTAAAAAGCAATATGTCTTAGATGGACAAAAGAGGCAAAGATGAAATATATATATAATGTGTGTGTTAAAATTATTGGGTGAGAGTGTTTAATTGCGTTAAATAAAACTGAGACAGCAGCATTCGCGAAACGTCAAATGAAGATGGAAGAAGCAATTCAAGGAACATGCAGCATTCATCATTGAGAACCCAAGATTAGCGCAGGTAGAGGGACTGCTTGCTATAGGCAAAAGCACTTTTTCTTTTATTGAAAATAGGCATTTTTCATACAATATATTCTGATTATTGTCCCCTCCCCCAATTCCTAAGGGAAGGTATTGATGGCGACAACCTCTTAGGGCTGAGCACACAAAGGTCTCTCACTCTTGGCACATTATTCAGCTGTGGGTCTCAGTCTTTATTTCTGTCTACTGCAGGAGAAAGCTTCTCTGATGATGGCTGAGCAAGGTATTTCTCTATGAAAATAGCATATTGTTATTAGGGGTCATCTTACTGCTATGCCCCTTCAGCAAAACAGCAATATCTGGTTTTACCCTAGGTTATTCGCTTATCTAGTCTCACTCAGGGTTCTTGGCTACCCAAGTAAAGTTAGGTATGGGTTCTAGCTTATGAACTGGTCATTAAGTCTAGTTAGATTTTGGGTTGTTATTCTCACAATCTTTGCGCCACTATTACCCCAGCGTATCTTGCAGGCAGGTTACCATGTACGTTGAAGGGTAGCTGTGTTGGTGCTAACATTTTTCCTTTGGTAGTTTGCAGAGTATTTTCCAGTACTATGTACTGAACAATAATACAAATAATGGGTAGAGTTGAAGGCTCTATGTAGGTACCAGCTCAGCTGCTCTGTGTTCAATGAGTTGCATAGGTTTTGTAGTGTTTTCTTCAGAAATGAACCTTACCAAGAGTTTGTGGAGAGCAGTCAATAGTCTTGGAAATAGCCTGGATTGTTTGAGAGTTCCAATAGGACCCCTTTGGTCAACAACTAGATTAGATGTAACCCACTCTTGGTAATGGAAGCATCATTTGATGACAAGAGATGATCAGGGGAGGCTCTGTCTCCCCCATCTTTTTGTTTATATCATTTAGATGTCTTCATATATGTATATATTTTAGGAATCTTCTACTGTATTAAGTTTCCATATAATCCCTCAGTTGGCCCTTAATTTTAGCTGTCCCTTCCCATATTCATTCCCCAACCCCCTTTCTCTTCCCCATCTCTCTTTGATCCTGCCACCCTGCCTGCTCCTCATCTATCCATAACTATCTATTATATTTATCCTTCATAGCAAGGCCCATCTCTTTTATCTAGTCCTTACTCTATGCTTAACTTCTGTAGTTATACAGATTGTAGCTGGGTTATCAATGACTTAACAGCTAACATCCACATATAAGTGAACACATATCATATTTGTCTTTCTGGGTCTGGTTTACCTCCCTCAGTATGATTTTTCCTAGCTCCATTCATTTATCTGCAAATTTCAGTTTTAAACAGATGATTAACATGGTAACTAGAAAAAAAATTTTAAGGAACATCTGTCTGAAGAAATGAATGGAACTGTTTTGATTGACTGCCTATCTTTGTTGCTATTCTGTTACTGTGATAAAGAACCACAGCCAAGTCAACTTACAGAGGAAAAAGTTTATTTGGGGAATACAGTTCCAGAGGGTTAGGTCCATAATGAGGTTAACAGGCAGCAGACATTGAGGTGGGAGCTGAAATTTGAGAACTGAGCACTCACATTTTGAAATACAAATAGGAAACTGAGAAAGAGCACATGACTTTTGAAACTTTAAAACCAGCAGCATAGTTCCTCCAGCAAGGTCACACCTCTTAACCTTCCCAAATAGACAGCAACTAAGAGCTAAATTTGCAGCTGCCTAAGGATATGGGACATATCTCATTCAAACCACCACATCGGCTACCAACAGCATTCGCTGGCTTGATGGTAACAGCCCAGAACTCCAAATATAGAAATGAATTGATATGATTACAAAGCAGTTCTGATGAAATTGCAAAGTAAAACATGTAAATCCAGGGCCAAGGGTTGAGGATCTGAAATTGCTAAGAAAAATATTTCAACATGGTGAAAATAAGCTGAATATACTGAAAAGGAGTTCTCTGTGAAAACTGTCATACAGAAGGTTATTGTCAGAGACATAAATCTGAAGCTTAGACAAATTCTCCTTTCCAAACAGCAGTTGCTCCACCAGACAGCAGCATTACCTGAAATACCATCTTATTATACTTATTTTGGGAAAGCCTGCTCAAATAAAAATTCCCATAACAATAACACATGGCAAGTGCTCATTCTTCTTCATATGTGGCTAACAAACAGCTAGAGCCCATCTCCATTGTATAGTCTAGGCAAAAATGTGGCTAGCAAATAAAGTGGAGAAAAATGTAATCTAGATATAAGACCTTATAATAAAATGAATAAGAGCTTATTGACCAGTAGTAGTAAGTAATAAATATTCACATAAATGATAGAAAGTTTCATTCTACTTATATAATTAAGTAATTTTAATTTGCTAGTATGTAAAACATATCAACATTTCAAGCTGAGCTGTCTCCCACCATGGCTATATTTTCCAACATCCTCCATATCTCATTGTGGTATGAGGTACCCACTTGTCATGCATATACACTCGAAGGTTTTTAATTCAGGTCCTGTTCAAATAGTTTGCTTCTGATGTTCTACCACGTACTTTGTGTTTCTGGTCATACTTTAAAGGCTATGACTTTTGAAGTTCTTATGATAATACAAAGAAAAGAAAGAATATTATATAAAAAAAAAACCTGTGAGTAGGTTGGGATTCTGAATCTGACTATTTGAGTCAACTGTTGTCCAAAACCCTTAATCAGGAAATAATTCTTAACTACTTTACTTTTCAAATGTGTGTGTGTGTGTGTGTATTGTGTGTGTCTGTATACACCTATGACATTCTGTATTTCAAGAATTTGCTCCATCCTCACAAAATAATATACTACGATAGATTGTAAGAATCCTAAGAAGACCTGTGGTGTCAGCACCCTTCCATATTGTTAAACAGTCCAATATTTTCCTGTACTTTCCTTTTCTTTAGGGAAAAAATGCACTGCTAGACTTCAGGCTCCACTATAGCTGGCTGCCTTCTTGCTACACACCCAGCACCTGACATAGCATGTGGGAGGAAATACCCTCAATAACTATACGACAAGCGGCCACCTATTGAGATGCAGAGAGAAAAGATCTAGGAAAAAAGTCATGATCTGAATTGCTCCCTTTGAGAAAAAAGAAACTCTTTTACTATTTTATTTACTTCTAATTCTATTAAGCAGGAAGTGTGAAATCTTTAATAGCCTTACCCTATTAATACTCTGGGAAGAAGTATTAACACTTGATAACTATCCTGTCCCACATGTATTTGTTTTGAAAGATGGTTTTGTCAATATAATGGTTACCGGGTTGGCTAAACTTATTTTTAGTATTGCCCTTCTAGTTATGTTTCACGCTCAGTTCTCCATTCGTGCAGTAATCACACCCGGCTTTTGAACAATATGTAAAAATGCAGAATGCCTCCAAGCTAGCTTCCATTGACTCTACTTTTCCTCAGTCTGTTTCACCTGAAAATGTGGGATGCAATGTGTGGCGATTACAAAAAGGGCCACTACCATGGACCCAGGCCTTCCTTCTACACCGTGTGGAAGGAAGCCTGTTGAAACCCCACATACCCAGGAGGCAATAAGATAGAAGATGGTTTTCAATAGACACATTGGAAACTGAATTTCAGAGGGGTAAGTATATGGAAAATTAAAAAAATGTTTATCCCTGAGTCCTGAGTACATCTGCCCGAAGATTAATCAAGGGAGTTTTGCCTGAGCACCTTCTGAAAAATTGCCTGTGATGTCCACGCAATTGCAGACCACTGTCTGTGGTCTCCGCTCCGCAAAGTACTCTCATTTCACTAGGCTCACCTTGCTCTGAACTCAGGCCAGTTGGATCTGCTTGGAAAATAAAGTTTAAGGCTTGAGCACAAATGTCTGGAGCTACAAAAACACGTGTGCACAAACACACATTGCTTAGCTCAGTGGAGCCACGTAAACATGTGTGTACCCTCACATTATTCAGTGGAGCCAAGTAAATACGTGTGCACCCTCACATTGCTCAGTGGAGCCACGTAAATGCGTGTGCACAATCACATCGCTCAGCTCAGTGGAGCCACATAAAACACGTGTGCGCACTCACTTTGCTCCATGGGTACATTTGACCAGGGGGTGGACAAAAAACGACCTACACAGTATCGGTTTGTTTAATGAACATTTACATTCCTGGTTTACATTCTGAATGCTGGGACAATTTAATCTGAAAAGAATCCTGACAAGGGGGGGGTACTTCCATGTGAGGGGAACAAAGCAGAGGGAGCATATTTCCAGTAATGAGGGTTAGAAGAAAGGAAGTGGTGGACACTTGAAAGTGGGAGCAAGAAAAGGAATCTCAGACTGAAAATATAAACAGGACTCAAATGCTGACTTAAATCGCGAAGCCGATGACACAGAGTATAGTCGCCTGTATCCACTGCCTGCTGCTGAGTGATTTCCTCCTCACTCTCCCCACATTTACCTGTCATCTTGCCTTCTACTTATTGGTGAATTGTTAGTTGTTTCAGGAAAGTACATCTCACTGAAAAACTCAGAGCAAAACCCTAAAGTTAAAAGCGGGAAGACAATATTGGTAAGATTTGATGCTGGGGACAAAGCATGTCTTTCCTGTGCCATCAGCCGGCAGCTGCCTGAAGAGGAGCAGAGAATGAATGAAACCTGAGTGTGGGCTGGAGAAATGAGAGCCTAGAGCAGGAGCTTGCAGGGGGTGGGGGTGGGGTGTTCGTCAGTCTTGCGACCCGCGACGTCACGGATTCTGGGGACTCCTGGAGAGTATAAAGCGCGCCTTCCGTGCAGATCTCCGCTCTCTAGCTGCTGCCTGGTAGCTCCTCCCTGGCAGGACCTAAGCTGGAACAGTCCCTGGTTCTTCCCTGCCAGGCAGAGACGCAAACTCCCAGGACTAAGTGTGGCCCTTGCTCCGCATCCTCTGCCCCATCACAGCATCCCAGGAACGGGTACCTTCCCTACTTGCTACCAGGCAGTACCAGAGACCGCCGTGCCCAGGGGTTGGAGAACTTCAGGGGAGCCGGCTCTGGCTGGCAGCGGGAGTGTGGCACGTCCCGGGCTGCAGACGCTGGCCATGGCCTCAGTCCCCACTGCCGAGAGCTGGACCGACGGGGCGGCAGGCGTGGGAACGCAGGCAGAGAACCTGAGCGCTGGGTTGGGGGTCACTGAGTGGCTTGCGCTCCAGGCTGGCAACTTCTCCTCGGCTCTGGGGCTGCCGATGACATCCCAGGCACCTTCCCAGGCCCGGGCCAACCTCACGAACCAGTTCGTGCAGCCGTCCTGGCGGATCGCACTCTGGTCGCTGGCCTATGGCTTGGTGGTGGCTGTGGCAGTCTTTGGAAACCTCATCGTTATTTGGATCATCCTGGCCCACAAGCGCATGAGGACCGTCACCAACTATTTCCTGGTAAACCTGGCTTTCTCCGACGCCTCCATGGCCGCCTTCAACACCTTGGTCAATTTCATCTATGCTCTGCACAGCGAATGGTACTTTGGCGCCAACTACTGCCGCTTCCAGAACTTCTTTCCCATCACAGCGGTGTTTGCCAGCATCTACTCTATGACAGCCATTGCAGTGGACAGGTGAGGGGAGGAAGGTAGGAGAATGGCGGGTGGGCGGACCAGGGCAAGGGAGCAAAATGGGACAAGCAGTCGGTATGGTTGCAAAAGAAATAATGACCCAAGGGGGCTTTAAAAGTGAAGAAACTACGAACCAGTTTCTCCTCCCACGACCTGTGCACTCCAGCCCCATCACCCTGGGATAGAGCAACTAGAAGGACCGCAGAGACAAATGACTACTGTGAAATCTCTCATTCCAAGTAAGCAATCAGCTAGAATAACGGAAGTATTGCTTAGAAATTGTGCTCCGTGGAAAATTAATTTTTTCATCTCCCTTTTCTCTGTCGGTCAGTCACTATGATGGTTTAAGAGAAAAAAAAGAAAAAGAAAAAAAAAACACAAGGAGTCTCCCATCCCCCTGTCATGTTTTTTCAGAGTCTTGGTCTTAATCAATTTCTGCTCTCTAAACCTGCCCCAAAGTCAGCACTCTCCTGTCCTCCCTTCCAGGGTCCATCAGAAGCAGCAAGATCTTGCCAAAAGTCTTGTCAGTTTCCATGACAAGGGAATCTACATGGGTAGATTTAACATCTAGTAATCCAAGGAAGATTCGTGTACCTGGAAGGGTGTAATGAATTTTCAGAATATATAAAACATTAGACCCAAAGAATAGGTGGTTACAAAATATGATACATTACTTCATGGCTCTTTAATATACAGAAAGATAGGTAGGTAGGTAGATAGATAGATAGACAGACAGACAGACAGACAGACAGACAGACAGACAGACAGACAGATAGATAGAAAATGTTCTTCACCTAAGGTGGGAATTCTGAAATACTTAAGTAATTAAAAGCTTATTAAATCTCAAGTATTTGTTATTATACTCAAGTTTTTACAGATTCCCCATGCTTTTGTTTTTTCTTATAGAACACTAGGAAATATGCAGGCTTGTGGAAACACTGATGAACCCCCCCCCCGTTTGTGAAAGCTGGTAACATTTAAATTCGACACAGGTGATCCTGCATTCAGCTTAGTGATTGACACTTGCATGGGCTTAATGCCTATTTTAGCAGTCTCAATATTCTGTGAAAAGATTGCTTTCTTACATTAACAAACATATTATAAAATCAAAAGGATGAAATAAATACTATTGCTACACTTACCTATCATAATGAGGAAAAAAATACTTTATTTCTTGAAATATTGAACAAAGAGGTTTTTAATAGTGTAAAGCTGTACACTATTTCTTATGCCAGGCCCACAATGCTAACCTGCAGGAGCAATGGAGGGATGTCTCTAAGTAGGATAAACAAATGCACTTTTTAAAGGTCTTCAGTAGTGTCTCGCCCCCTCTTCCTCTTCCACGCTTTCTGCTGGGGATAAAAGTGATTGCTAAGACTGAACAAAATCAGCCCAAAGTTTGGAAACATGAACTCCCCTTCACCTTGCCAGACAGAGACAGAAGTGAATACTTCCTTAGGTTTAAATAGTATCCTTTGCTGTTTTGTTCTGGTTTCTTTTTAAACAAATTTCTTATGTGTGAGTTTTTAACGTTGTGATGGGGGAGGAGGTGTTGGCATATAATGCCACAGAATGATCATAATCCTTTTGAAGTGCTAACAAGGCAACATACAATTTAATGGAAATTAGGGTGTGTGTAAAATTGGTTTCTGAGAAGGAAACAATTTATTTTTTCAGTTTTATCTAGTCAACATTTCTTAAACAGCTTTGGCACTATCTTAAGTGATAATGCAGAGCTATTTCATTTTACTGAATGACTTAAACCAATATGACTTTATTACTTATTCTTTTTATTTATTTCATAGGGAACATCATAAAACTGACTGTAAACAAAAACACAGCAATCTGTTATGAAATTAAGGTCTCTGAAAGTTCATGTATTGCAAATCTCTTGTTTAAACTGTTATTCAAAAGAATACTCTTATTTTGAGCAGATGATTTATTTTAAAACTATAGATGTAAAGAAACCCCTATTTGAGATAATTTTTTGGTCAAAGAGGACAACACATTAAAATTCTCTTTGCCACTCCATGGACCTTTTCAACAATGATATCTTATCAAACACAAACCGGGAGAACTGACCCTGTAGTGTTTGCAGTCCGATCACAAGCTGAGCTTCGCAAGAGCGTCATGATGTCTCAGGTTACAATTGCATGAATGTACTGCAGCATGTAGCCGACCACATTACTAAAAACATATTTTCACAGAATGCATAGTTTCTGCTGTAATTAATGCTTTATTAAAAAGTGACCATGAAAATTAGATTATCTGCAATTGGTTCTCATTAATAAAAGACTATGTCACCAGGCATATCCAACTGGTGGCCGTCAGGCTCCATGCATCTCAGGGTAGCAGTGTATGAGGCTCAGTGCTTATGTAAGTGACAATTAGCATCATATGGTGTGTGAAAAGGTGGAACATCCCTGATGTAACTCAAACAACAGTTGTTTCAAGGTAAATGTTCTCTATCATAATATAATATAAACAGGCTTATACAATACATTATGAATGGAAAGCATACTCACTTCAATCTGTTTCTTTATCAAAATTAAAAGGTCCCCTGAGCATGGAAGGAGAATGAACTTTGACATAGACTTATAGCCTTCCATGAGCTGCAGCAAATGTTTGCAAGACTCCTGTGACTCTTAGAAAACTCAGGCTTGAAAAGGGTTATTTCCTTAATAAGCAACTGACAGTAACAGACACACATCTATTCAGTAAAAAGCATTGTGTGTTTTGAAAGCCATTCTGTGCTAGTAGAATTGATCGCTTTATATTTCCATTCCGTAAAGGACTCCACCAAAGACTTGAATGTGAGATCACAGGTTTTAACTTTCTACTGATATGTGCTACTTATTACATTATTAAAAATTCTGGAAAGCCTGTCTTATTGCCTGGAAGGCCACTTTCCTATCATCACTGTCGTCTTGATACCCAGGCCCCAAACTCAAGGTAGAATTGCTGGCCACTACCAAGTTGTATTTCTCTACCGTTTTCTCCAAATTTACCTTTCTGAAAAAAAAAATTGGGCTACAACACATATCTTTAAAATGCCAAACTTTTCCAAAATCATGCCAAGAAGCAAAGATTCAAACCACTTCAGTCTTATCAGAACTAGTGTTCCTCCAAGCACCTAAGCTATCATATCTAGTGGTTAGCTGTGACGCCTGTAGTATTAGTTAGATCAAGACTGCCTTTAGACTTAGAATCTAGCACTTACTAATACCACATGTGTTGCATGAAAACACATAGCAAGTTCTTCGTTACCTGTGTTTCAGTTGAGAATGTCTTATGTAGAAAATCACGAAGAGAACAGTTAATACAAGAAAATGTGATTTCTGTTTAGTTATCGCATACAGCTCTTAATTTAGGGAGATATAAGAAATAAATATTTTCTTCTATTTTCTAGGCATGTAATTTGAAATGAAGTAAGAAATTCTAGGAAGTTTTATTTTTAAAATATAGGAAAGGATGATCACAGGGTTCATGGCCTAGTTTGAACAGAATCCTTGAATAACTTTGTAATATTCAATTCACTTATTCTTCCTGATAAACTTTGAAAAGACAATTTCATGTTTCTTGTAACTGCCCAAAAATAAAGTCACAGCAAAGGATACTTTATGTTCTTTAGATTCAGACATATACCAAAATTCATAATTACTGAAAGAAATACTTAAATGAAGCAAGTATTTATCTGAACAAGTGAAAAATGAACTTATTTGCTATCTTTTGTTTTTAACAGAGATCTTTGGTTTTCCTATCACATGGTTAATTCATGCAAATTATCCATGGAGTGTTAGAGGGTACTTCTAAGAAACTTTGAACAAATAGAAACTTACAATAATAGAAAAGAGTTGCCCTAAAGGCTGACTCTAAAGGTATGCTAAAGTTCACATTATTGCTAAAAATAATATATATTTAATGATTTTGTAAATGTTTCTAGAAATCTTTTTATCTAAGTCAAGTTATCTTTTTATCAGAGTTGAGAGCCCTAAGCTAGTTTTGCTCTACTCTTGAGGGAAGCCAACATCTATACAGTTACAGTTCCTTATCATCAACAACATATAAACAGTTACAGTTCCTTATCATCAACAACATCTATACAGTTACAGTTCCTTATCATCATTCCAGGTGTACAGGCCACATTATTTAGTCCATAAGATGAATTTGCTGAAGTCAACATAAGATCAATCACTTGATATCACTGAATTATTTACAAAATAATAATAAAGCTATGTTCTGGGAGATATTACTTTCAGGAAATATCATAAACCTTTGGCTTTCTTGTATTCTTTTATAAAAACTTTAAAAACACTTTTTGTATCTAAAAATTATTTATCTCTAATGGTTGACTGTGAAAGTTCTGTTACAGTGCCATTTGTAAGGTTTATTTTATTTTCAAGTGTGTGTGTGTGTGTGTGTGTGTGTGTGTGTGTGTGTGTGTGTGTGTGACATAGACACATACAGACATGTAGGTACCCACAGAGGTCAGAGGTAATGAATCCCCTGATTCTGGGAACTGAACGTGGCAGCCACTTGCTGCTAAGCCATCTCACCAGTCCTGTTGTTACCAGTTCTTATGAAATTAATCATAAGAACATAATGAAAGCAATAAATGCATATTTATTCATTAGGTGACTATGTAAGATTGGCACAACTAAGCTAACGTCAGAAGTGTGTTACATAATTTGGAGAATTTCAGTTAATACCAAGATTACACTAACAACAGGTGTATAATATGCCCCCAAATAATCTGTAGTAAATAGGTACCACTGAGGCATTGGACATATAGCTGCCTTTTCAATAGGCATGGCTTTCAAAAACAAACCCTTAATACTTAACAAAGTATACCAATATAACCCAAATGTAACAAGAGAGAAATAGAACATTTGGAAGAGAAGAATTAAAAATATCTAACAAGCATCAAACTTATCCATTGCTTATACTCAAAATTTCCATTTCCTTATCAGTTATTTGCTCATTAAGCTGTGGAAACCTGATAGCTTTTCCTATTCCTATTCAAAGAACCATCGGATCAGTTCCAGCAAGTATGTCAGTTCTCTGACCTTCCAGACCATTCAGTAGGACTCATTTAGGGACTTCTGCCTACAGCCCTCCCTTCAATTTACAGATTATATGGTCCTTCCTTCCTCCCAGACCTCCTCCCTGGCTGCATTTCTGAAATCCCACTTGCATGTAACAATTGCATTTTAGCTTCTTCAATTCCAAATAAATGAGTCTGTTTTTCTTCTTCCTTTACTTTCTTGTTTGTCCTCAGGTCATCTCATTCAGACCTGGGCTTATGTTTATCACTTAGGAACAAAGTTGGGCTTTGTTTGTTTGTTTTTTATATCAATCTAGTTTTCTTTAGATTATAAGTAGTACACAGATACCATGCAAATGCATATAGGTAAATTAAAAGTACATAAAAATTGAGTTCCCACATACATGCATATCTGTATATATTTGTCTCTTCTATCTCTATACAAACATAAGATATGACTGGGATAATGTGGCACTGGCTATTGGAGTGAAGGGTCTTAATCACTTTGGAAACGTCATTATCAAATAATCTATGTCATTCAGCCTCATTTTTAAGGCATCTTTTCCTTCCCTAAGGCCCTAAGCTTCTTGATTGACATATAAATAGGAAACAAGCTGTAAATGGAGACTGATCTTTTTTTCCTGGCCACCAGACCCGAATAATCACACAGAAACTATATTAATTACAACACTGCTTAGCCAAGGGCTCAGGCATATTCCTAGCTAGCTGTTGCATCTTAAATTAACCCATTTCTATTATTTTATATTTTACCATGAAGCTTATGGTTTGTTACCTCACATCTTGCTTCTTGGGTGGCTACATGGCCTCTGCCTGACTCTGTCTTCTTTCTCTCTGCATTCAGTTTAGTTTTGCTGCATAGCTATATTCTGCCCTGCCATAGGCCAAAGCAGCTTCTTTATTAACCAACCAATAATAATCAAACATATTCAGAACATACAGAAGGAAATCGCACATCAACAAACTAGTACCATGGCTTACATTGTCTATACATACAGTACACCCGTCTTAAGGGCTAAAGAATATCTAATACTTAGTTTTAAGAAATGCATTGTATGGGTCAAAAAAAAGTACCTTTTACCAATATTATCACTAATAGAAAAATATGTTCTCTACAGATTTTTATCTAGCATCTATCTGACAAAGGCATGCATAGCATCAAGCAGAACTCAGTGAAAAGCTCTCGAGGTACTGTTTTTATGTGTGAGCAGTTTCTGAGTGGTCTCATCTGACTCAAGGGCAAATGCAAGAAAGATAAAATACTGTTTTCTCTAGAAATATTTGTCTTGCCTTCAGTTTGAACACAGCATAACAAGCAGAAAAAAATCAAAGTTGTCATGCTTGGACAAAGCTTTCCAATTCCACTTCACTCTGGTCGCTGTCTGTCATCCTGATGCATCCACTTTCCACTGTGCAGTCAGATTCTCCTTTGGACCACCAGTTCAGAAATAACAACAAGACTTATAATTAGTTATGAAACCCTGACCTCAGCTTAGGCTTTTTCCCAACTAGCTCTGATAAATTAACCTGTTTCTATTGGTCTACATTCAGCCACATGACTCAGTTACCGCTCCTCTGTACACTGTGTCTGACTTCCTTAGTGTCTCGCTGGTACCTCTCATGCTGCTAGATTCTTCCCTCTCTCTGCCCAGAAGTCCCACCTATTCTCTCCTGCCAAGCTACTGGTCAATTAGCTCTTTATTAAACCAATCACAGTGACACATCTTCACTGTGTAAACAAATATTCCACAACACCACTGTAATATTTAAATTTATTGTTTCCATAGTTCATTTTAAGAATCACATGCACAGTGAAAAATAATTGTGTATGTGTGTGTGTAGTGTGTGTGCATGTGTGTGTGTGTGTACACATGCATACATACATATGTGCACTGGTTTTCTTTGCAACATATCCTCCCTCAGTCTATAGTTCATACTGGCCAGGATCTCACTATATCATCCATGGTAGCCTTCAACTTCTGATGATCTTCCTACCTCAGTCTTTCCCGTGCCAAAATTCTTGCCATACACTAATACACTACCAGACCTAAGGGGGAAAAAACCTCTTAATTCCTACTCTCTGTACACATGTTAACCTCTACATGTTTTTGGCCTGTCTTCCTGTCTCTTACCTTCCCTCTCTCCCATCACCTTCTCTCTACAGTGTATGCACTTGAGTGGAGTGAATCTACCTACATTGTATGTATATATACATGTGGATATTTTCATTTAATTTAATTATTTTAAGAATATCACACTGTTGTTTCATCTTTAAATAAATCTTCTGCTTCATTAGATATGCAATACAATTTTGGTATCAAAATATAAAAAAATTCTTTATATTATTAAATTTTGCTTTAATTTTTATTTGTATAGATTATCCATGTGTTTGAGGTAAAAATAACACTTAAGAGGTAAAAAAAAACTTAAAATAACATTTCCAAACCTTTTCTGTGTTCAGGTTATAGGTATTCAATTGTATAGATCTCATTGTGTCTGGATGTCAGAGACCTCATGATATCCCATATATTACTTTTCTTCCGATCCCTTTTCCCATTTCAGAAAATAATACAAGAAGTCAGCCAATTATTGAAATAGCTCACAATCTATTATATTTTATCCCACTTCCCTCGTGTAAGCCACCCTCATGTCTTTTTGGTCTACTCCATCAGCCTTCTAGGGGGTCTCTCACATTATATCACAAAATGATGCTTGGGAAATACATGCAAAAGTGTGCTCCTTGTACGGCTGCCTTTGGTCCTTCAGTGATCCTCACTGAACTTATGGAAAGGCTCTTCTCAATCTGTGATTCAAAATGCCTAATCTGTTTCACAATTTCAGTTTCTCCTTCTTTTTCAAGTGATACCATTGTTTGGCCACAAAAACCTTTAATCATAGTTTTCCTGTTTAAAATTAGACAATTCTCATCAAATGTATGCTTTCTCTGCGTCACATTTCAAGTGTCATTTTCCAAAAAAAAAAAAAGCTTCTCAAACTTTATAACTTAGATTTCATTCTCTTGGTGCATGTTGTCATAACAATTCTCATAAGCTAGATTTTATACTCATATTTAAGAATATTTAGTTGATGCCCTCTAACAGTCTTGTAGATGCAGCGAAAGCAGCTTCAGTTATCAGCATTATAAGAGCTGTAAGTTATAAAAGGAATCCAATCAGTGAAGATTAAAGCAACTAAATTTCACTAAAAAGTAAAATTATGAAACTAGCAGAAGGCCACGCACAGTGGCTTACACCTACAGTCTCAGCACTTGGAAGGGCGAGATATGATCGTTGTGAATTCCAGGTCTGTCTTGGCCGTAGCATGTGAGCCTAGCTCAAAGACAGGAAAGAACTGACCAGTACACAGCAAAGATAGCATTCTTATACTTATTTCAGTCACATTACTTTTATTCTGTCTTAAAAGCACCAACTATTATTTCATATGACTTAACCCAACATAAATCATGTATAAATTAGCAAAGATCTTTCAGAAGTGCAGCGCAGTTTGCCAATGCAAACATTATCGCAGTTCCTCTGCAAAAGCAGAAAGAGCTGTTAACTGCTGAGCTGTCTCTTCAGCCCCCACGAATAACAATGGACTTCAATAAAAATCCACATTAAAGGATTTTTCTAAACCAAAATCTCAATAATGCAACACAAATGAAAATCGTGACAAAAGAAAATAAATAAATATTGGGTCATCTGGAAATGAAAGTCAGTGAAGAAATAAAATCTTCTAAGTTGAAATATAGCCCAGCTCTTCAGGCAGAGGGCCATGAATATAATTGTAACAAAGCCATCAAATTTCTTTTATCCATGACCCACAATGGCTTTGTTTGTAAATGTTTTCTTATACTAGTATATTTTTTATGTCCTTTGATAACATTCTCTTTAAACTTTTTAATCAATTTAATTGTCACTATTTATTTAGACTATGTGAGGTGTGTGTGTGTGTGTGTGTGTGTGTGTGTGTGTGTGCCACTTCTCAGGGTTCAGTTTTCATCTTCCACCATGTGAGTACTAGAGATCAAACTAGGGTCATCAGTCTTGGTGGTAGGCACTTGCACCCATCAAGTTATCACACCTGCTCCACCAATTTCATAATAAACCAGAATCCCTTCATCTCCTACCGCAGCAACTCTATATCATATATTGTAGTATTAAAGCCAAATAAAGCCATGAACAAACTCTTTAAAATAATTGAAATGAAAATGGTGTTGTCAAGGGCTTTAAGTTTCACTGAGTCCCTACAAATTAAGAAAAAAGATGCAAATAACCAACGCTTTACAAGAATAAATTACATAAATAAGAATATTCATCATTATAATGACACACATTTGATTAAAACATAAAGTCCCATATTGTGGGCTAATATTTTGCTGATGAAAGTCAGAGAAGTGGTTACCTTCGCCTCTCTACTTAGCTAAATTTGGGTTTTCTTTTTTGGGGGACATGGAATCCAGTTTGTGTTGCTTCATCATTCTCAAGAGTGGAACTTGTTCTAGAGTGTGGTAAACCTACTAGAGGTCATATTATTAATGAAAATCAATCACCAAGGTTTTGTCCAAGGTGCAAAATAAGAGGTACTAAAGGATGTTCAGCCCTATAGGAAACATATATACTGTGCCTCTCCTCCACAGGCCCAGAGGTCACTGCAGAGAAAGGAACACATAAACCATAATAGCCAGAGATGGTAGAAGATTCTAAAATGTCTGTGTCTTCTGAGCGCAGCACAAAATCTGCACATATGAACTCACAGTAGTTGTCATAGCACGCAGACCTGCCCAGCACAAGCCAGACCAGAGTCAAGCATGTAGAAATTTGGGCACGAGTTCCCTCCATAGACCAAGAGCTATTGGCAGCTGTTCACTGTTGGCAAAGAGTTGGTTTTCTCTAAGAGGTAGCCCCTAAGTCAACCATACTCTGCATAAGAAAGGCCACACATCCAAGAATATTTGGGCAGCACAAATTTTGGCCTTAATAGAGCAAGAATGAGCAATAGCAGGAAGGAAAGGAGGTTGAGTCTGGGAAGAGTTGGAGAAGGGGGGTAAATATGCTCAAAAATTATTGTATAAAATTCTTACAGAACTAATTTTTAAAAGTAAAGAAATCTGATTTTCTATAAGTAAAATTTATTTCTTCTTTCCCAGCAGCTATCAAATGCCAATAACTTCTCAAATAGGGGTGGGATTCCAAGTTAACCACTATACCTTCATGGTGGGATTTTGTCTGACTTGTGCTTGCACAAAGTGTAAATGCTGTCAAAATTCTCGTGAGATCATTTGTGCTATTGCCCTATGGATTTGAGCTTGTCAGACCAGAAATGTCAAATCCCCTGTAGCTTGAGTTACAGAAGGTTGTGAGCTGCCTGATACGGGCACTAAATTCAGGGATGAAATTCAAGCACTCTAGAAAAGAAGCATGTGCTCTTAACCACTGAGCAATCTTTAGAGCTGAATATGGATTTTTCAAAAGGCCTTTAATGTTAATGATACCTTCCCATATGCTCTCCTCCTATCCCATCCAAATTTAGCTCTTCTGTTCCATTGTTTGCTTTCAATACTTTACAACCATTTTATATACTTTTATAGCCCTTTATACTACTGTGTCTTATCCCCCCTCCCTTGAGACAACAACTATGGTCCTCTACTATTTTTTTACCTTTATGGATATTCTAAACAAAGATTAAAAGCTATATCCACAAATGAGAGGAAAGGAGATATTTGTTTCTTTGTGTCTGAATTACTTCACTTGTGATAATGATTTCTAGATCCGTTTATCTATGAATTTCCGACTTCTTTGGAAACCATCACATTCATTTCCATACTGGCTGTGCAGGTTTACATTCCCATCAGCAATAAATGCTCTCCTTTGCACTCATCTCTGCCAACATCTGTGTCAGCATCTTCTGTCACTTGTTTCTTCTTTATCTGTTTGGTTTGTTGGTTTTATTTGATATTTATTTAATAATTACTTACCTATTTGCTTTGGCTATTCTGACTGGGGGTAAAGTGAAATATGAAAGTAATTTTTTTACTTTCCTGATGGCTAAAGATAGTGAACATTTTTAAAAATGTTTCTCAGCCATCTGAATCTCATCTTTGAGAACTCTCTGTTTAGATCCATGCCCTGTTTTGTTGTTGTTGTTTTTTGTTTTCTTTCTTGCTTGCTTGTTTTTAAATTTGTTCAGGTTGCTTCCTTGACATTTAGTCTTTTAATTTTGTATAGTCAAAGTACTGACCATATGCCATATTTGTAGGCAGTAAAGCTATGTTTCCATTCTGTAGACTGCTTCTTCACTTGAATATAGTGTCCTCTGTTGTAAAGGGGCATTTGGTTTCATATGGTCCCATTTGTCAATCATTTTCTTAATGGCTGATGTCTTTACTAGAGTTTTAAATGATGTGAAGAGACACCACAGCCATGGCAACTCTTATAAAGGAAAGCATTTCATTAGAGTGGCTTGCTTACAGTTTCAGAGGTTCAGTCCATTATCAGCATGGTGGGACATGGTGGAATGTAGGCAGACATGGTTCTGGAGAAGTAGCTGAGAGTCTTACCTCTTGCAGGCAACAGGAAATAGTCTGAGAGTCTGGTATCTTGAGTATATATGAGACCTCAAGGCACACCTCCACAGTAACACACTTCCTCCAAGACAATACCTACTCCAACAAGGTCGTACCTCCTAATAGTGCCACTCCCTTTGGGGGCTATTTTCTTTCAAACCACCAGACCTGAGCTACCAGGATTCTAATCAGAAAACCCGTTTCTGTGACTATAAGTTCAAATATATTTCCTGCTTTCTCCTCTGTCAAATTAAGGGTATCAGTTCTTATGTTAAGGTTCTTGATCTGAGTTTGTGTAGATGATAGATATGAATCTATTTTAATTCTTATGCCTGCACCTATCCAATTTGACCAGCACCATTTGTTGAAGATAATCTCTTTTTCCCAATGCATATTGTTTGCTTCTTTGTCAAAAATCAGGTGCTCATAGGTTCTATGACCAATGTGTCTGTCTTCTGTGTTCCGTGTTGCTTCTATTACTATAGCTCTGTAGTATAACTTGGAATTGGGGATGGTGATACCTTCAGCAGTTCTTTCATTTTAAGAGATGCTTTGGATACCTTTTTCACTTGTTTCCAAATTCAGTTTAAGACCATTATTTCAATTTCAGTGAAAAGGTGCTTTGGAATTTTTACCAGTATTGCACTCAGTCTGTAGATTGATTTTGGTAGGATAACTATTTTTACTATTTTGTTCTTACTAATCCATGAACATAAGAGGTCTTTCCATCTTCGAGTGTCTTATCTTGCTCAATGACTTTCTTAAGTGGCTTAAGGTTTTCATTATATAAGTCTTTTACTCCCTTAGAATTACTCCAAGATATTTTTGGGACTACTGTGAAAAGGATTATTTCTCTGATTTACGACTTGATATTTTTGCCATTTGTGTATAGGAAGGCTGCTGATCTTTATGTACTGATTCTGTGCTCTGCTGCCTTGCTGAAAGTATCAGCTATAGGAGTTTTTGGTGGAGCCTTTAGGGACATTCATATAGAGAATTACATACCCTGTAAAGAGGATACCTTGAGTTCTTTTTCCATTTGTATTCCTTTCATCCTCTTCACTTGTCTTATTGCTCCAGGTATGACATCAAGCTCCACACTGAATAGGAACTGAAAGAGTGGGTGGACATCCTAGCCTAGTTTCTGATTTTTACGGAAATGCTTTAAGCTTTTTCTCCATTTAGCATGATGTTGTCTGTAGGTCTGCAGAACGTTTTCTTTATTATGCTGAGATATTTCCCCATATCCTGAGATTTTTCCATGGCTTTTTTGACAAAGGTTGTTGGATTTTAGTGCTTCTTCCAGCCTAGTACTAAATTTCTGTAGGCTTAGAAAATCCTCTCCTGATCTTCAGAAGTCTGTAGATGTCTGCATTCTGTTGATGGTCCTGTGATTCTAGGTCAGACTCTGTGTTGGTTCCAGGCAGTTGGTAGAGATGGTGACTGATAAGCAGGCATTAAAAGTAATCCAAGAGAACTCCCTGGAGTTCTAGTTCTGACTCTGCTCAGTGCCTGTGTGGAGAGCATGGGTAACTGACAGGACTTTTACTTTACATTTTTTTTCAAAAACATATGTTTAAAATTGAAGGGAAATGCAGCATTTTGTTATCAATAGATGATTTTTCTTCAGATTTACAAGAAACTGAACGCTTGTGTGCCTTTGCTTTACTCTTTCTGTTGCAAGTTCACTTCTAAAACATCAAGCAATGGCATTGACTTGCCTTAACCCATGACCCTTACAGCAGAGGTTGACCATTTGTGTCCATTCCTACACACTTCTAAATTATGCTATGCAGATAAGTAATAACACATTGTGTAGTGTTTCCCATTTACTTTTACATAGATGTGCTTCAACCATTGGCTTAGTTATTTTAGAGGAAAATAAACTAAAGACTTAAGGGAAAAATTCCTACAAATGCAATATGGCAATTTAAATTAACAAAATCGTTCCACATACGTCATCACCGTCACCATAATCACCATCATCATCATCATCATCATCATCTCATAACAAGCTGACTACTCATAATGTACAAATGCTTTTTATGTTTACTAGTTTTGTTTTCTCACTTTCTGCTTCTATTGGCTACTAATGGGGGGCTGCTAATGTGTTTCTAGGTTTGCTTTGTATACTTTTGAGGCAGTATGTAACTTCAAATTGTATTGTTTTATTTTATCTTTGATTTACATTCACTAAACTTACTTTAACATGGTAGCTTACATTTTTTTAGTCCCAGAAATGAGGAGGATGATGTAGGAGGACCACAATTCCCTGGTCAGCAATGGCTATGTTGAGTTGGAAGACATCCTCTATTGTATAACAAGGCACTATCTAAACTATCCCCACCAAAAAGAAGTCCACTCAAAATTTATTTTGATTGATGTAAAAATCTAGGCTGTTTAATGCATGAATAAGTTCATCAACACCATCATTTTTGTAGAATAGTTCCATCATCACAAAGGAACTCCCACCTTTGGTCACTTTGTATTCACACCCTCACTCTCTCCTAAACCCTAGCAGTGACTAATCAATCCTTGCCACTTGGTCTTTTTGCGGAAAGGTCATATTAACATAAGCATTCAGTGTGTGATCTTTGATACTGGGTGCTTTCACTCCCCCAGAACATCTCTGGTATTATCTAATGGCCTGAGTAGTTCACAGGGCTGTTCACACTTTCTTCTTTATTGCATCCCGTTGTCAGTTCTCCTGGAGTTTGTTCACCCTTTCTCTGTGGGACACTTAGGTTTTCCTAATTTTAAGGAATAATAAAGATATAAATATACACATCTGTGAGCCTTGGTCAGCTATTTGTCGAGCAACTTGTGGGCTTTGATCTCTGGGCGATCAGTCCACGTGTCTGTTCCTATGTCACTACCACACTAACACTTTTAACATGAATTGTAACAAGTCTTTTAAAATTTTTATCTTTTTTACATCTAGAACCTTTGAGTTCCTACATGACTTTAGGATGAGCCTTTATATTAAGGAACTGGACTCAGAGATTTACAAGGACAGTGTTACATGTTTTGACCAATTTTGAGGACATTGTCAGCTGAAAATAATTGCGCCTTCTGGTCCATATTCATTCCTCATGTTTCAGTTCATTCAAATCTTCTTTAATAATTTTCAGCAGTGCTTTGCAAACTAAGTAAATGAACCGTGCATTTCTTTTTTGTTAATTTTCATCTTAAGCATTGTTTTTCTAAAGATTACTTTAAGTGCCATTTTTAAAGTTTGCTTTCAGATATTTCATAACTGGTCTATATTTGGAATTTGTCTTAATAGTTATTTGGTCTGATATTAGTGTAGTCAATACAGCTCTTTTATTTTTTACTCATTTAGTTCAATGTTATCATAGTGTCTCTTTTCCCACTGTTTTACTTTCAACCCACTAGTCTATATGAGTTTGATTTTTAGTGCATATGGATTTGAGATAACATTTGATGTTACTTTCTTTCAGCCTAAAGAACATCTTTCAGCATTTATCTAAGATGGGTATGTTTGAGCAAATTCTCTCAGTCTTGTTTAGCTGAGAATTTCCTTAATTTAACTTGCACTACAATGTATGTTTTACATTCAGATATATGATTCTTTTTAGCTTTTTAAAAATAAAGCACAAGGTTGAGATCAAAGTATTTTTTATATATGGATTGTTCCCAATTGTTCCCAAATATTTAGTGAGAAGACTGCCATTTGTCCATTTAATTGCCTTTGCACCTTTGCCAAAAAAATCAATGAGCCATATTTTTGGAGGTCTATTTCTGTTCTCTTGATTTTGTTCCATTGATCTTTGTCTGTACCAAATCTTCAGTCTTGATTACTGCAGCCCAGACTGGGTCTTAACATCTGAAAGGGTGATTCCTTCTACTTCAATCCTGTTTGCACTTAGTTTTCCATTCTGCTTTTTTACCTTTTCATATAAATTTCAGAATGAGCTCATGCTGTTAACAACAAACTCCTATTTTATAATAACTGCACTGAATCTGTAGGTCAACTTGGAGGTTGTTAACATTTATCATGCTAAATCTTCCAATATCTCTCTTCAGCATATTTAAGACTTTTTAAGATAGTATTTTGTATTTTTCGAGGAAATGGATCCTGTATATGTTTTGTTAGATTCATGTGTGAATGTTTTTAACTTGTGAAATGATATTTGAAATTTCTGTTTCAATTTGTTTTTGCTAGCATATAAATATTTTTGTTATTTTCTTTATTGATCTTTGATGAGCTGACTAATTTTAGGTAGAGACCTCTGTAGATTTGCTGATATCATTGAAAGCATTGATAGTGAGAAGATATTATTTTTCCTCTGAATGTATGTGTCTGCCAATCCTTATTTGTGTTTTATTGCACCACAAGCCCAGTGTTGAACAAAGCTGATAAAAATGGACATTCCTGTATTCTCAGAGTAGGGAAATGTACAGCAATATATCATTAAATATGTCAAAAGATTGATATTCTATGGACTCCATGAGGTTTAAGAAATTATTTTATATTTTAATGTGCTAAGAGTTTAATACATGAGTTTCAAATTTTATTGAATGTTTTTGTATCACTTGATGTGTTCAAATGGTTAGCTTTTGATTAAATTGATTTTTTAAATAAAGTACCACCCCAAATATTTTATTAGTAGTAAATTAGTCAGAGTTCTCTAAAGGGACAAAGATGATAGAGTTAGTATTTGTATAAATAGAAGATTTATTAGGTTGGCTTACAGGATGCTGTCTGGGCATTCTCCCACTTTGGAGGGGCCCAGAATCTCATAGTTGTTCAGTCTATAAGGCTGGATGTCTCAGCAGTCCCAACATGACACTGAAGGCCTGGAGAATTCCTTGGAGCTTCTGGTCCCCAGCCTATGTCGCAGTTCCTAAGTTGGTTCTAATATTTGTGAAAGAACGCCATATCAACAGGATAGATAGACTTGCCAGCAAGATTGATGGCAAGTGGGCAAAAAGCCAAGTTTTTTTCTTCTGTGTCTTTTCATCTGGGCTGCACCAGAAGATACCACCCAGATTGAGAGGGGTTTTCTTGCTTCAACTATTCTGATAAAGCAACTTCCTCGCAGGTATGCCCAGCATCTTGCTTTTAATTGGTTATAGATACAGTCAAACCAATAATAAAGATTAGCTATCACAATTAGATGTGACAGACATAATATTGCCTAAATTGCTCTAAACATTTATTAAATATCCATCTGCAACTTCTGCCC
>PVIU01006299.1:0-103525 GCA_004026605.1 Ondatra zibethicus | reverse complement strand
GGTAAGCCACAACTCAAGTGGCGATACACATTAATGGAGATGGGCTAAAATAATATGTGAGAGTTAGCCAATAAGGGGCTGGAGATAATGGGCCAGGCAGTATTTAAATGAATACAGTTTCCGTGTAATTATTTCGGGTACACACCGGGAGCCGGATGGCACAAGGGGCCCGGCGCCGGGAACGCAGCCCGAGCCCCTCGTTACTACAAAGATGTGCTGCATTCTTTTATGTTGCATTTGTTTAACTCTGGGAAGCTGTGTTATTTTGCCTGCCTAAAACACTTGATTGGTCTAATAAGGAGCTGAATGACCAATAGATAGGCAGAAGAAAGGACAGGTGGTTCTGCCAGACAGAGAGAATAAATAGGAGAAAAAATAGGGCAGAACAAGAAAAGGAAAGGAGGATGCTGGGGGTCAACCACCAGCCACCATCCAGACATGGAATAAGAAGGAAAGAAAAGATATACAGAAATAGAAAAAGATAAAAACCCAGAGGCAAAAGGTAGACAAGATAATTTAAGTTAATAAAAGCTGGCAAGAAATAAGCCAAGCTAAAGCCAGACATTCATAAGAAAGAATAAGTCTCCAAACAATTATATGGCAGCTGGGTGGTGGGCCCACCTCCCAGCAAAAGAGTAAGAAGTAAAAAAACAAAACAAGACAACAACAACCACAACAAAAAGCCAACTACACCCCATCTGCAAGATATACTATTATACTAGTGGCACAAATGTCATGGGAATAACCACAAACTTTCTGATTTATTTAAGGCCCACTCCATGAGATGGAACCCATTCCTGACATTGCTAAAGTGGCTAAGAACCTGAGACTAAATAGGTCATGGGACTGTAGGAAAACCTAATACTATTATGTGCTAAAGGAATATATCAATAAAATGACTCTTGATAAAATACTACTATATCCACAGATCAATGTCTTACTTGGTCATCAGCAGAGAAGCTTCTTCTTGCAAAAGGTGGAAACTAACATAAAAACCCATAACTGGACAATGTGCAGAGAATGAGAAACTTTAGAGCAATCAACCCTAAGTGGAATGTTTTCATCAAACCTCTCACCAAAGTCTCAGCATTCTGTGTGGAAGAGGAGGTGGAAAGATTATAAGAGACAGAGGTGATGGATGACTCTAGGAAAGTTTCATCCAGATACAACAGGACTGAGGCACATATGCACTCACAAGGACTATGACAGCACTGTAGCATGAATTCTAGTTGGTATTAATAATAAAAACCCAGAGTCATATAGCGGGGTTAATGCTGAAGATCAGAGAAGCAGAGGCCAGCCACTAGAGAGTTCCTTTGCCTCTACCAATGCTCAGACTGAATGGGCGATCTGTCCTTAGACTGCATCTCCCAGCTGCATCTGTCTCCACCAAACCTCAGACTGCACTGAATTTTTGTCTCCTTCCACTTTATATTCCTCTCTCCATCTAGCCTAGTACTGGGATTAAAGGTGTGAAGGCATAAGACACAAAACAATCTCACACCAGTTTGGAATTATGATTAATAAAAGGGTTATTTATTTAAGGGGAAAACTTACAGATCACTGTCCTAGACAACAGCCCTCTCAGCGAACAGGAACAGAGTCTAGCAGCCGGAAGTGGAAACCGGAAGCAAGAGAGCAAGAGCAGGATTACCACTGCTTTTTTAAAGCAAAAGAGACCATGCCCAAGTGGGCTGGTATCTTAAAGGCTATTGGCTGAAGGAGTGGAAGGAGCTCCTACAGCAAAGGTGTATGCTCCCAAGTGCTGGGATCACCTTTGTGTGAGCTGCTTCTCTTTTAGGCAAATTCAATTTTGTGTATCCCAGGGTGGCCTTGAACTAACAGAGATCCCTCTGCCTCTATCTCCTGAGTCCTGTGATTAAAGGTGTATGCCACCACTCCCTGACATCTAGTGACTTAGGCAAACTTTATTTGTTAAAACATAAACAAAATATCACTATATTTCCCCTTTATGTCTAAAATAAAAAAGGATATAACATAAGAAAAACTATATTCAACAAGTACAACTACTATATACAGGTAATAACTATCTACTGGCAATAAATACATCAACAACATCTAATCCATTTGTATAGTGGCATTTCTTTTGTACTTTTATAAATAAAGCTTGCCTGAGGATCAGAAAAGTAAAACAACCACACTGGCCAGCCTTACAGATCAGGCAGCAATGACACATACCTTTAATCCCAGCTTGCCATAGAAACCAGGTAGTAGTGGTACATGCCCTTAATCCCAGAACTAGAGAGGATTATAAAATGGGAGGAGACAGTTTTCAGACACAGTCTCATTCTGAGGTTTCCTGGAGGCAGGATCGCCATTTTCAGACTGAGGTCAAGGTCAAAGCTATTGGCTGGCTGCTTTGCTTTTCTGGTCTTCAGGTTGAACCCCATTACCTGTCTCTGAGTTTTTATTAATCGTGCTTCATGTTTGCTTTTAACAAATTCAGAGAAAATAGTCCATTATCTATTCTATCTTGGTGAATCCAAAGTGTTGTACATAATTAATTTTCTATTCTAACTTGCATTACCAGTTCAAAATTATCTTTTTATGTCTCTCAACCTTATATACTTTACATTATTTAGTGAATTTCTTTCTTGAGTCTGGTAAACAAGAAAAACTATAATTATAACTACATAGTCTTCAGCTCCCTCAGAGACCCCAGAAGGAAATAATATTAACTGAGTAAGCAGGAAGTGCAGGCAAGCAACTTCTAAAAAATGTGAGAAATGACAAAAACTGCCTGAAAAGTTACCCAAAGTTCCTTTGCAATGTTGGGGCATCCTTCTTCGGCCTATACACCCAAAAAATTTGACAGACATTTCTATGAAGCAGGATTTTTGAAGGACTGTCCCACCTTGTCTAGGCAAGGTTTTGTAGTCACTCTCTTTTATATCCTTTTTGTTCAATTTGGACAACATACTATAAGCAATTGAGGCAATAGCATTTTCATGCCCAATGGCTTATTTTTGCCACAAAAAAAAACTTCATGTGGAATTTCTTCAATTTCCATCATCTTCTCTGAAATAGATGGGTGCCAGGAGCAGGCATGTCTCATTCTCATTTAAAAAAAAATGAACCTATGTTATTAAAACATCTTAAATGCCATATTCTATAGCTCTCTGAAGTATTTGAAGATAACCTGTCTATTTAAAATATATCTCCATTTGATCTTGAAAACATACCTAATATGACTACAAATTCAATTGAAATAGGTGACTAACTACTAATGTGTATTTCCTAATTATTCTAAATTTCTCCTTTTGCCAATAGTCTTTGCGATACCAGCCCACTTGGGTGTGGTCTCTTATACTATAAAAGCAGCTGTAAGGCATGTGCTCACTCCCTTGCTTCCAGTTCTCACTTCCGGCTGCTAGATTCAGTTCCTGTTCCCCATTCGTACAGAGGACTGTGATCTAGGACAATGATCTGTGAGTCTCCCCTAAATAAATAACCCTTCATTATACATAATTCTTAACTAGATTATTTTGTATCTTCCATCATCATCTGACACCCGAATGTGGGGACCAGTTCACACTTTCTGGGATCAGTCCACCAGCTGCGTGCTAAATTAGGTACTGACTCTCCCACTGCTTCTCAGTGCTCTCCAGATCACAACACACATGCTGCCTCACTTTACACACCAGCCCCCATGCTGCTGCCTGTGATCCCACAATGCACACAGTCCGCAACTTGTACTGGTGGAAACCTTTGGGTTTTCCCTTTATCCTGGGTTCCAACTCTCAGAATCATTTGATTGCCTTAATAACTGCCCTTAATTTGTTAAGCAAAGCATATTTTTCAGTACCTAAGTAAACAACACATGCTTTTGGCTGCTGCTAGCATCTCTCGGCCACGTGGCTGCAACTCCAACACCTGCTGACCAATAACAATTATTACACCTACTCCAATTCATTGTAATTGCCTTATGACAGGTAAGATCTGAAAAACTATAAAAAAAATTACTGATAACATAACTATCCAGGAGTTCAATAATTATTTTGCTTATACTATGGAAGGTATTCTGCAAGGCTTATGTGATTTTCCTTCTACCTCCCTTTATTTGATTCTAGGAATTAGTTTTGCTTTCAATATTATCTCATTAAAAAAATGGTTCACTATTATGAAGAAGGATAGCATCAATTTGACAAAATTATCTGAATTTGTGGTTTTGAATTTAACAATCAGAATCTGTTGAAAAGTTATGATAGATTAATGGATATGATATCTCTCCAGGAAGGTAATATGCACACAATCAAAGTTATGTCCAAGAATGAAATATTATCTTTACTGAACAAGTTTCATACCTTGGAATCCTCAGTGAGGACATTAGAACAGAATACTGAACAGGAGATACAGACTTTACAAAAGGCAGTAGTAAAAAGATTTGAAAAGATTAAGGAATTTATTGAAATTGATGAGCAGGGACAGAAGGTACAAGGACAGGATTTAGCCTCATCAGTATATGCCAGACCACAGGATGACTTACACAGAGCTTTAACTGCATATCCGGTAACTTCCTCGGAAAGACCATCTGGCACAAAGTACCCTAAGGTAGCCAAAGAATATGCATGGGAACTAATACATATGAGCGATCTAAAAGAATAAAACAAACAATAGTTTCTTCTGGGCTACATTCACCATTTGTCAGGGAAATGGTGAAAACGTAGGCCTCAAGCACTAAGGCTACCCCACACGATTGGCTTTAATTAATCTCAGTGGTCCTAGGAGATGGGTCTCAGCTGCTTTTGAAATGTTATTGGAGAGAAGAGGCAAAATTTTAGAACAACAGGGGAAATAAAAAGGATTTGAGACTTCCCAGGATCAAATTCTTGGCGAGGGTCATTACTCTGATCCTCAGGAATAGGCTCGCTATGACAAACACACCTTGTCCCTATGTAGCACAGCAGCTTTAAATGCTTGGGACAGGATTCAGGAACTAAGAAAGAGGATTGAATCATAGACCATGATTAAACAGGGCCAGAGAGAACCCTTTAGTGACTTCTTACAAAAATTGACTAAGGCTAGACCCTGAAGCTAGATGTGTACTTATTGAATCTTTGGCTTTTGAAAGTGATAATTTAGAATGTAAGAAGATCCATGGGCCTTTAAAGGTCAGATCAGCACCCATAGATGAATGGATCTTGCATACAATGAATGTTGAAACATTTGACTATAGTACTGAGGCTTGGGTAGGAAAAGCAATTTCCAATGGTATGAAGAGATGCCAAAATGCCAAATGTTTTAATTGTGGTAGAACAGAACATCTAAGAAGAGACTGTAGGCAAGGAAATCCTATGAATAATGTCTTTTCTAGGAATAGCAAGAATAGGAGGACTTGGGGCTGGAGAGTTGACTCTGCAGTTAAGAGCACTGGCTACTCTTCCAGAGGAACTGGGTTAAATTCCTAGCACCCACATGGTGGCTCACAACTGTCAGTACCGCCTGTTCCAGGGGATCCGAAACACTCACACAGACACACATGCAGACAAAACATCAATGTACATAAAATAAAAATAAATGTTGCTTTTTAAAAAAAAAATTTAAAAAAGAATAGGAGGACTCAGCCTTCTGGTATATGTAGGAGGTGTAGCAAAGGCTGACATTGGACTAATGAATGTAGGTTGACAAAAGACAGACAAGGAAACTTCTTGGGAGGCCTCCCGCAGGCCCCAATGTCAAACAAGGTCCAGTCATTCCCAGTCACTGTGGAGAACATGTCTCACCAGGAAAATTGAACAATCCAGTGCCTACTGTAAAAAAACAAAAAAAAAGTACTGTTCTAGATGATGGAATAGACATGGAGGATGGAGGATGAATCAAAAACTCCAGTAGGAAATAGAAAACATATATTTTGGCACACTTCTATAAATGATCAAAGACCAAAGCTAAGAGTGTGTATAAATGACATTGTAATTGAGGGATTACTAAACACAGGTGAGGATGTGACTATCATTACTCCAGAATCTTGACATCCAGATTGCTCTTTAAGAGGCAGATATTCAATTCCTATAAATTCGAACCCTATCTCAAGTGAAACAAAGCATGAGGTGGGTTGAAAGCATAGGTCCAGAAAGATAGAAAAGAAGGCTGAGGTCATATATAGCTAATATTGCAGTGAATTTATGGGTCGTGACCTATTGCAGCAATGGAATACCCAGGTTAAAATTCCTGCAGTCCCCAAAACTCATGTTTCTGGAAAGAATATTATAAGATATTATAAACAAAGGTCACCAGCCATTCAGGCTATACACAAAGCGACTAGCAAGCCTTCAGAGGTACTAATGGCCTTGCCTAAAACGGTAAACTGAGAAACCCATATAGGTCAAACAGTGACATTTAACAAGAAAAACTGCAGGCTTTAGAACTGTAGGTATAGGAGCAACTAGATACTGGCCATATTGAAGAATCAACCAGCTCTTGGAATTCTCCTGTATTTTTTGTTAAAAAGAAATCTGGAAAATGGAGAATGGAGACAGATCTAAGAGCTGTCAACAAGGTTATTCAACCTATGCTCCCTCTACAATCTGGAATTCCTCTGCCTTCTCTATTACCAAAAGGATGGTCTCTTATGGTTATTGATTTAAAGGATTGTTTCTTTACTATACCTTTACAAGAAAAGGATAGAGGGGCTGGAGAGACGGCTCAGTGGTTAAGAGCACTGGCTGCTCTCCCAGAGGTCCTGAGTTCAATCCCCGGCAACCACATGGTGGCTCACAACCATCTGTAATGATTTCTGGTGCCCTCCTCTGGCATGCGGGCATACATGGAGACAGAATATTGTATACATAATAAATAAATAAATCTTTTAAAAAAAATAAGAAAAGGATAGAGAAAAATTTGCTTTCACAGTACCTACTTATAATAATTCTCAGCCTACTAGGAGATACTAGTGGACCATCCTCCCACAGAGAATGCTCAATAGTCCTGCCCTGTGCCAATACTTTGTAAATCAGCCATTGGAAATAATATGCACGCAATTTCCTAAGTCTATAATTTACCATTACATGGATGACATTTTGTTATCTGACTCAAATGCAGATACTTTAGAAAGAATGTTTTGCCTAAAAGGGGATTATAAGTTGCTCCTGAAAAAATACAGAGGAGATTCTGTCAATTATCTAGGTTACAAAATAGAGCACAAAAGGCACAAATTAGGAGAGACTGATTGCTGACTCTTAATGACTTTCAAAGATTGTTAGGAGATATTTCCAGTCTACAATCAACTGTTGGAATAACACCTGATCTAATAGTTCATTTAAATATAACATTAGATGGTGACAAGGACTTAAATAGTCCCAGGGAATTAACAGCTGAAGCAGGAAATGAATTGACAATCGTTAAGGAGAAATTACAGGAGTCATATTGCCTTCCAGAATTTCCCCTACAGGAATTTTAATGCAGAGGGAAGATATTACCTTAGAATGAATCTTTTTGGCACATAAACCAAGTAAAAAATTAAAAACTTATGTGGAAAAAGTCTCTGAATTAATTATAAAAGATAAATTGAGACTTTTTCAATTAGCAGGTATAGACCCAACTGAGATTATAGTTACTTTTACTGCTGATGAAATTAAAAATTATGGGAACACAATGAACCATGGAAAAGAGCTTGTGCTAATTTCTTGGGAGAAATTAATAGCAATTATCCCAAAAGTGATAGAATTAACCTTATAAAGATAACTACTTGGATTCTTACCCGAATTGTACATGATGCACCAATAACTGGAACCCATACATTTTATACTGATGCAAATAAATCAGGAAAGGCAGGTTACAAATCAGAAGAATTAAGTAAGGTAGAACAAAACCCTTATAATTCTGTCCAAAAGGCAGAATTATATGCTATTCTCATGGTACTAAGGGATTTTAAAGAAACTTTCAATATAGTAACTGATTTGTAATATGCAGAAAGAATTGTCTTGCATATTGAAACCTCCGAATTTATACCAGATGATACAGAATTGACTTTATTATTCATACAGTTTCAAGATATAGTCAGGAATAGTCTTTGTCCCATATACATAACAGACATCTGATCCCATATGGGTCTACCAGGTCCTCTAGCTCAAGGTAATGTAGAAATTGACCAACTATTGATTAGAAGTGTGCTGAAGGCCTCAAAATTTCATAAGAAACATCATGTCAATAGCAAAGGTTTAAAGAGTTTTCTATTACATGGCAACCAGCTAAGGAGATTATAAAGAGATGCCCTGCTTGCTCTTTATATAACCAAACACCATTACCTGCAGGGAGTAACCATAAGGGTACCCAAAGAAATGAGATCTGGTAGATAGATGTGTTCTACTTTACAGAATTTGGAAAATTAAAATATGTACACCACACCATTGACACTTATTCAGCTTTTCAATGGGCTACTGCATTGAGCTCAGAAAAGGCTGATTCAATAATCATGCATTTATTAGAAGTTATGGCCATCATGGATATACCTGCACAAATAAAGACAGATAATGTATCTAAGAAAATGAAACAGTTTTTTGCTTATTATAATATAAAACATATTACAGGTATATCAAATAATCCTACAGGTCAGGCAATTATAGAAAGATCAAATCAAACTATAAAGGATATGCTACACAAACAGAAAGGGATGGAAAATACCCCCAGATATAGATTGCATAATGCTTTATTAACCTTGACTTTTCTTATCACTAACGAGAAAGGAGAGAGACGTTGGATGATAGAAAAAAAACTTGTAAATTAAATCAGCCAATATATTTCAAGGATGTTTTGACCTCACAATGGAAACCAGGAGATGTGATACATTGGAAAGGGGGTTTTGCTCTTGTTTCCACAGGAGAAGAAAAGCTATGGATACCGTCAAAATTAATGAAGATTCAGTTTGAAAAAGAGAAACCTCTTGAGAAAGAGAATTGACAGCTCATCCATAGAGGTGTCAATCATACAGGTGGTAAGAAAACTTCATAAGGGTTGGGGCAGGGTTCTGTTCTTGTCTTTGCAGGAAATATTCATCTTCTAAGAGTCGATAGACCTTGGATATCTAGATGCCTAAAGATAAAAAGATAGCTATCCAGAAAGAATCAACAAGCAAAGAGAAATCTGACTTATGATGCTGTATTAACTGCATGATAAAATTTGATTATTTGGACATGTATACATATATCTCTACTTAAAAATCAGAGCTGGCTGTAGAGTTGGACAATGGCCATCCTTCTCTAAATCCAAGCATGTTGTTTAAAAGAAAAATTCAGAATTTCTGTCTCATGTCAGCAGCCATCTGGTATGGGACAGAAAGAAGATAGATCTTAAGGAAATATTTTATTTTTCTCCATGCCCATTTTGTCTATATTGTATCTTTCATTGAATGTATGTCTATATGAATGATGTTTAAGTTTTCAACAATGAACAGTAGATTTTCCTTCAGTAATCTTTGAAGCTTCCAGGAAGAAGTTATGGCCCCACAACAATGACTCTACCTGCTTGATATGACATCATGATGCTGATAGCACTACTATGAGACTGGTTTTTGAGTACCAGCAGTGGAAATGGTACACCTTCTTACAACATTCTGGCCAGAACTCCAAATGAGAACTTCAAAAACAAACCAACAAACAAAAAGATCCTATCGACTACTCATAGACCTTTTGCAATTATACAAAACAGCAATCTTGAAACTTAACCATCATTTTACTTTTACAGGATCCCATAGAAAAAAAAACATTGCCTCCATGACAGCTGGAAGCAACTCTAGAAGACAACATCCCCTCCCCCAACAAAGTTTGTCCTCAGGGTTAGGGACACCATTTCAGGGTTGATTATTACTTGTATACTGTTGGGGATTGGGGTGGAAATTATGTATACCTAGAGATTAAAAAAAACAAGGAAAACTGAATGGCATAATAGGTAGATTAGTGTGAACTTATTCACACTAATAGTAAGTAATAGAGTGAATACTTGTGAGCTATTATTTATGACAATTTACAGTGATATAGTTTCTTGTATATTGTTACAAGTTCAAATCATATTTGTTATTTCTGCTCACAATATTTGTACACCTATGCAAAGTAATTTTGTCATATTATATGCATGCATGTTTCTACCTGTATTTAAGACATTTTGTATATTGATACAAGTTTAGGATATATTTATCATATTGCATTATGTATTTCTACCTCTGATCAAGATATTTATACATTGTTTACATTTTGAGGCCATTGTCCTCATTTACTGCACAGTTGTTTAAAGGTTGTTTAATATTCTGATATGAAGTCTTAATCTTTACATTATATAGGTATTAAGTATTATAGGTCAATAGTCATTCATGTTTGTTATACTTTTAGTCAGACTAATTAGGTTCTTTAGATACATAGAGATTGTATTCCGCATAGATAGGTGCAACCACTATCTTCAATCACTTCAAATATCTGTAGAATATGGCATTTCAATAACTTAGAATTCTGTTGACATGAGACACGATTGCCCCCCAGCAACACCGATCTATTCCTGAAAGAGTGTTGAGCACCAAAGACACTCCACATGGAGTTTGCTTTCTTCTTGTTTTCTTGGCACAACTAGCCTTTGGGCAAGGAACTGACCATGCCTCAACACTGACAAACTGCACGATGTCCAGACTGGACAAGCAGGATACAAAAAAGAAGACTGTCAAATCTTACCAAGACAGGGTAAGACAGTTTTGAAAAATTTCCTGCCTCTAAAAATGGTCTGTCAGTTACACTAGGCCTTAGCCAAAGTTGGTTTCTTCAACACTGAAAATGAGACTTTGGGTGATTGCTTGGGCAGCCAGTTGTCTCTGTCATCTACTGCACATTTTGGAAGCTGCTTGATTGCACTTCCTGCCTACTCAAGTAATATTATCTCCCTTCTCAGGCCTTCAATGGGGTTGATGATTAAACAGTTGTAGTTACCATCCTCTTATGACCTAGCCAAGCCATTTCCAATACAAGACTTGGATTCCTCAGGATAGAATGTTTGCTAAAACATTAGGATACGTTCCTTGCTTAATATTGTTTACGCTGGTTGTAATTCTAACTTTATACTTGATATCAGTTCCTAGTGTACATAGTTTTGTATTGGGTTTGGAACTTTCTTATTTAAACAAAAGGGGGAGGAATTTATAATTAATGTAGACCTCTGTATGTTTCTTTGGGACTGAACAGCTGCAGGACCGGGTAAGACAGAAAACTCCATCAACAAATGGTGCCAATATAGATAACTAAATCCACTTAAAACCTGAGAGAGTTTGGAAAGTAATTCTAGACACAAAAGAACAGAGTTAAGCACGGCTTCTTGGTAGCAGTATTTAATCAGGTGGGCTCTGTTTGCTAGAGACAAGTGTCTCATTTAAGATAGGATTCCTGAATCAGGTTTAGATGCAAAAACCTTGCAGCTGTTTTAAGAGGGCCTACCAGCAAACACTTAAATGGTGTTTATTAATAGCCTACAGCATGGTTCTTGGTGGTGGCATAGACCTTGAAACTCCATAGAGTTGTGGCAATAAATATAGCTCTGGCCAGTACCTCTGCCATGAGGCTAGACTCTCAGAAAGCTAAGGAATGGGGTGTATCCAGCCATCAAAACCATGACTTTAATCCTAGCTATGTTGCTTAACAAATTACAGAAAAGGAGAGATATACAGTAAAGATAGATTCAGATGAAGAAAACCTCTAAATAGTTTACAGTGTATTTAAAAATATATGTAGGCTTGGGAGAGAAAATGAAAAAGGTAAAGTCCTTAAAATAAAAATGAAAGAAAGAGAGTAGTTGGGTGTGGTGGCACACACCTTTAATCCCAACACTTGGAAGGCAGAGACAGGTGGGTCTCTGTGAGTTTAAGGTATGATGGCACACACCTTTAATCCTAATATTTAAAACTAGTAGTTGCTTTTTTAAAAGTAAATTCAATAATCTACTTTTTTCTCTCATCATATCTATATCCTCCTATTTTTCTTTTTAGAGTAGATTTATTAATCTACTCTTTTTTCTTATCATACACACACACACATACACACACACATATACATATATATCCCTTTTTTCTTTTCAAAACAAGAACCCAGAATATAATCTCCTTTGTTTAGCATTTTTCCTGACCATTACCAATAATAACTTGTAACCAATCTCCCTTAACAGTGACAAATATCCATAACCCAATGAAAGACCAAAAATAAACAACCCCAACTCTTAGGAATGTGGGCATCATGTTCTTAAATATACTTCCTGCTGTCTGGGGTGACAGAATCTTTAGAGGATCCTGAAAAGAAAAATTTTGGTTGTCAAGTCCTAGGAGAGGTAGCTGTATCATTTGTTGTCCAGTCTCTGTGTAATGAGAAAGTGCAGGGCATAGCTCAAGCCCTGGTTAAAGTAGTCTGTGAAGGTGGACCATCTCAGCTAGCCACCTAGAAATTGTTCTGCACAGTTTATAGTTCAAAACTGATCTTTTTGGTGGTGTTTTTCAGCCTGGTGGTGTCATCATAGTCCTGGTGGAATCCTCATTGTTGGGCCCCATTCTCCTTTTGAAGACTTCAAAGGTCACTCTTTAGCATGGCCATGGTTCACTGCAGAAAACTAATAGAGACTCAAACCCAAAATCATGTACAGGAAGGTAGATGAAGCCTTTTTCTAGAATTAGTACTCTATATGACCATTGCTATCATAAAAATTATAATAATAAATTTTATATATAATAATAAAATTTATATATTTATGAGATTAATGGCAATATAATTGTCCCTAAAATTTATTTTTCTTCTGTCCAATATAAGGTGGTTCTTCTGACATAAGATAGAGATTTTGAATTTTACCTTAACAAGCATGCTTGAGTTTAGAGAAGGTGAGAACCACACTCCAAATCCAAAGCCAATTTTAATCTTTAATTGGACTAAGACTACAAAAAGACCATTTGCATTATATGTCTATAGAGAACAGCAGAAACAAACATTTGGGAAGATTTATGAAATTTTACCCTGTTGGAAATCTGATATACCAATAGGCTAATTTACTCTATTTGGGGGACATTTTTTTTCTGGATGATTTGTCCTTTTTCTTCATATGTCTCATTTATCCAGTGGTCTTTGGATTCATTAACTGAATAACTTTATTCTCCTGAAAAGACAAACACCCTTCTCCAACCATAATTTTGGGGAGGTTCCCTATTGGTAAGTTATATCTGACCAAATAAAATGCATTTGCTAGTTTTATATGTTAGTTTAGATTAAATGGCCATGCTGCTTGATAAACTATCATCTCTTCTAATTTAGAGATCTCTCTTATTCAAATCAAATCTTTATCAATTTTGATGGTATCCATAGCATTCCTGAAGGATTGTGTGGTATACCTGTAATATGCTTTATATTATAATGAGCCAAAAACTGTTTCATTTTCTTAGAGACATATGCTGGAGCATTGTCTGTCTTTATTTGTACAAGTATACCCATGATGTCCATAACTTCTAGCAAATGAGTGATTACCAAATCAGCCTTTTGTAACTCAAAGCAGTCATCCATTGAAAACCTGAATAAGTATCAATGGTATACTGTACATATTTTAGTTTCCCAAATTCTACAAATTGAAACACATTCATCTGCCAGATTTCATTCCTTTGAGTACCCTTTGGGATACTTCCTGTAGGTAGTGGTGTTTGGCTGTATAAAGAAGAAGTAGGATATTTCCTTATAATACCCTTGGCTTGTTGATACATGATAGAAAAGTCTTTTCTTAAACCTTTGCTAGTGACATGATGTGTTTTATGAAATTCAGAGAAGTTAAGCATGTTTCCAATCATAATTGATCAATATCAGCATTATCATGTGCTAGAGGACCTGGCAGACCCATATGGAATCAGATGTGTGTTATGTATATGGGATGATTCAGGATGATAGTCCTGATTGTGTCTTGTAACTTAACAAATAATAGTCAATGCTGTATTGCCTGTTATAAATTAAACAGTTTCAATATGCAAAACAACTCTTTCTGCATAGTTATTACTCAGTAACTATGTTGAAAGGTTATTTAAAATTTCTTACTACCATGAGAATAATGTATAATTCTGACTTTTGGACAGAATTATAAGGACTTTGATTCACTTTACTTAAGTTTTCTGATTTGTAACTTGCCTTTCCTGGTTTATTTGTATCAGTATAGAATGTAGGGGCTCCAGATATTGATATTTCCAATACAATGACAGGAAGGATCCAATTAACTCTCTTTCTAAGTTGAATTCTCTTGCTTTTGGGATATTTGTTGTTAATCTCTCCCCCCCCAAAAAAAATTACTACAAACTCTTTGCCAGGGTTCACTTTCTGCCCATAATTGGTCAAGTTCATCTTTAGTGAATGGTACTACAATTTCTGCTGGTCTATTTCTGCTAATTGACAAAGTTTAAATTCTTGTCACCATCTAAGGTTTTGACCAAATTACTCAGTTCATCAGTATTTACCCAATAGGGAGCCACAGATAAGAAATGTCTCCTAGTAATTTTTGACAGTCATTAAAGATCTGTAATTGGTGGAAGTGGAGAGGGGAGGAAGGAAAGGAGATAGTGGAAATGTATAGTTCAATTAAAAACAATGAAGTAGAAAGAAAAAGAAAAAAGTCTGTAATCGATCTTTTCTAATTTGTACCTTTTGGGGTCTAATTTTTTGTAAACCTATTTTATAGCCTAAATAATTCTTAGAATCTCCTTTGTAATTTTTCAGGAGCAATTTATAATCCACAACAAGGTAAAATTTTATTTACCTTTTCAAACATTCTTTCTAAAGTATCTACATTTGAATCAGATAGTAAAATGTCATCCATGTAATTTCCTCAAACTATAGATTTGGGAAACTGCTTACGTATCATTTCCAATGGCTGTTGTACAAAATATTAGCAAATGGTGGGTTATTTGACATTCCCTGTGGGAGACTCTTCCATTGATGTCTCTTAGGAGGCTGAGAATTATTATAAGCACTCACTGTAAAGTAGAAGTACTCCTCTTGTAAAGTTATAATGGAGAAACAGTGTTTAAAATCAATTATAAGAGACCATCTTTAGGCAATAGAGAAGGCAAAGGAATGCCAGACTGTAGAGAGCCCATTGGCTGAATTACCTTATTAACAACTCTTACATCTGTTACTAGTCTCCATTTTCCAGATTTCATTTTAATAACAAATACAGGAGGATTCCAAGGACTGATTGATTCTTTAATACGCTGAGTATTTAGTTGCTCCTGTACCAGCCGTTCTAAGGCTTACAGTTTCTCTGCTGTTAAAGGCCATTGCACAACCCATGCACGCTTGTCTGTTAACCATTTTAAAGTTAGGTCTGTTGGTGCCTTTGGAAGATCAGCAGCTGTTGTGCCCTGTTCTTGTACAATCTGAATGGTCGGTGACGGTTCTTTATAATACTTTATAATATTTTTCTCAGAAACATATGTTAATTTATGGTTAGTTCCTAAGATTGGGGAAATGTTAATCTGAGTGTTCCATTGCTGTAACAAATCACATTCTCACAAATTCATTGCTATATTAGCCACATATGGCTTTAATTTTTCTTTTCGTCCTTCTGGCCCTATACATTCAACATACTTCATGCTCTGCTTTACCTGAAATAAAATTCCAATCCCTAAAAAGCTGAATAGTTACCTCCTGAAGAGGCCAATTTGAATGCCAAGATTCTGATGCAATTATTTTTACATCCACCCCTTTGTCTACCTGACATTAAATGACATCATTTATTCATATTCTTAATTTTGGTGTTTGCACATTTATAGAAGTTTGCCAGAATACTTACTTTATGGTTTTTCCTGAATTTTCCCAATTTCAGCTGAAAGCAGTTACATAAGAGAGTACATTGTCCTTATCTCCTTAACAGACTGAAAAGGCTAAATCAAGACAAATTCTCTTTGGGAAAAACCTGTTGCTTACATGTCAATCATTCTGAGATAGTCCAGCAAAAGCAAAACAAAACCTGTTGGATAAGAAAAAACAAAGGAAACCTTAACTATATTAATCATGGAGACTGGTGATGACTGGATGACTCTCTTTTCCTTGCCCTTACAGGGCCTGTGATTCCCCTTATACTTTGGATCTACCACTTCTGAAATAACGTTTTGGGGCCACCTCCCATCTTGCCTAACCTTAAGTCTGAACTTATTGCTGAGTTTACTAATGCTGATAAGATTTCATTCCTAGAAGAAGTGACTCTGGTACATAAGGACATCCAGCAATAAATCAAGGAACTTAGAACCCTGCCTGATTAATAGGATGACAACCTTTGTCCTGGATTAGTTAACACAGTCCTACTCATGGTCCTACAGTCTCAATATCATCCCCTAGAGACCATGAACACACAGGACCCATGATTGTGTCCTATCTAGTTACTTGAACATGGGGGAATGAAGAGGGACAACTTAACATCAGCGCACCCATGACAGGATTCAGGATAAGGATACTAAGACTAAGCCTCAGACATACAACAGCTGTGAGTCCAGGGACTGATCAGATTTAGACAAAAAAAATACCTGATGCTCCAGAACATTAAGGATAGCTTACATAACTAGTATATAAGTTGTCGATTTACTTGCAGCAACACTAGTGCCAATCCCTTCTGACAAGACTTCTGTTACCCCACTCCTGCCCAATCAGCAGTTCAACCCTATCTGAACCCACAATTGCCATTACTCCCCCCCCCACCATCCTTTACTCCTTAAAACCCTGACTCAGCAGAGCTCAAGGCTCTGATTCAACTGCTGTGTTGGAGCAGATGGAAAAGTCCAAGCTGAAGTTTGAAATAAAGGCTCTTTGATTTCGCATATGAACACAGAATCCGGCTGGTTTCTGTGGAGCTCATAACACATGTATAAGATTTGGGGGCAGGTATAGGATCCCCCAGATCCACCAGGACCCCTGACCCAAGGAGGCTTTGACCGGCCAGTGAACATCTGTCTGTCTCTCTTGTCTTCTTTTGTTTCACGTTGTCTCTGTCTTACATTGTACTTTGACTGGGACCATTTCTGAGTTGCCTGCAAAAGTCTGGGCAGATGCGCTAGAGGACCGCAGGTCAGGGGACTGGGAGACGTCCCAGGACCCTTCTGTACAGGATTGGATCCCTCTGGTTTCTCAGAATAGATGAGGCAGGTTGCACTCGCTAATCAGCAACAAGACATAGTCTCGGTTTCAGCTTTTCCTTCGGTGGCCAGGAGGAAGCTGCATTGTTTTGTTGCTTTTGGACTGTTTGTTTTGTGTCTGACACTCGGGACTGACATCATGGGACAGAAGCCAAGTACTCTCACTCCCTTGACTCTGATTCTTGACCATTTCCAGGAATTCTCTTGGTTTCCTTGGAGCAGCAGTCTGTCCATATCGTCAGTTTGTCTGTAGTTTTATATAGTTGTGTAACTGTTGCTCTGTGTTTCATATTTTTTAAAAAAAGGTGGCTCTTTTATAAAAACTGACAAGCTGGCTCTGCTAGGGGAGCACTCAACCTGCAGCTCCTTTAAATCAAGTACCACCACAGCCCAGGGCTACGACCTGGGATAATTCAATGACAATGTGTGGTTGCAGAATGTAGTACTTGGGCTTGTGGGCTGCTGTCTCTGGTTCCCGTGAGAAATGGAGTCAACAGGTAACGAGGCAGCCCTCCTTAAAATTAGAGCTGGAGGGAGTAAAAAAAAAAAAAGTTGTCCGCTAGCCTTAGTATTTAAATGCACGGATGCGACCACTGCATGTTTATGTACGAGTGGCCATGAATGTGTGAGCTTACTGAGTTCTGATTCCTTGGTAACGGCTCAGCTTTTACTGTTGCAGCCAGCCACCTGGGCTCAGAATTTACCACTGGACATTCTGGTCATTGGAACTAATATCA
The DNA here is from genome assembly GCA_004026605.1 of Ondatra zibethicus. Taxonomy (NCBI): domain Eukaryota; kingdom Metazoa; phylum Chordata; class Mammalia; order Rodentia; family Cricetidae; genus Ondatra; species Ondatra zibethicus. The sequence goes on along the minus strand of PVIU01006299.1, from coordinate 85,663 downwards.
TAGGGATTCAAATGTCAATTTGGCATGGATAATATTAAAGTAGTTTTTTTACTGTTCTGTTGAAAAGCTGGCTCTGGAATTGGATTATGGCCTGCCATTTTTCAGACCCAAACTTGCTTTAAAAGTCTCTATGTCTGAGGTCAAAAATCAGCATACAGGAAAAATAAGAACAGAGCAACCAAAAAATTATTGACTTATTAATTTACTGGGCATCGTTAAAAATCTGTAATATTAGTAACAAAAGCATTAATGCAAAACTTTAACACAGGGTTAGTAATCAGAAGGATACATAGGTAGCCTTCAAGCAAAGATCTAATCCATTAATGCAAATATTCAAGTGTGCTAAACTTGGTTTTTAACCCCTTTAGCTCTGCTTCTGACTAACTGTTTTTGTCAACTGAAATATATTAACCCCAAAACATAGTTTTTATGTTTAAAAACAAGGCTCACCCTGAGAAAGTCTCAATACTACAATGGAATCCTAAACAACCAGTGTAGTCACTGGCCAACTGAAGTTAGTACAACTGTTAAGTACCAAACACTGAGATATTTCTTTATTATGATGCAATAAGTCAGTGACCATAAACTGACAAACAACTTGGAGCAGTTTTTCAACCTCAAGAATCTGGGTATCTAAAGACCATTTTACAGGAGGAGCCCAGAGTCAACTATATGTCAAATGTGAGTGTAGCAATGCACCACAAAAAATTAAAAACCACTGACTGAAAGAATGTCTCTCTTAAGATTTATTCAAGTTTACAAAAACTGGTTTAAAGATATATGTCTAACGCCCTTGTTTTTGCTAACATGTTTAAGATGTGCCCATTTTGGTAAACTGAGTCATACAAGAAACTGTTATGCTTCTATAATGGTACACTATGTAAGGATCAGGAAAATTCTCAGTCTGTTTGTAGACTATATTTAGGAATTAAAAGTTTTATTTTGATACTAAAAAGAGCTTTAATTCAGAAATTGTTATTTTTATTATAAACTATCATAAATGAGTAAGCCTTGAGATGTTCAGAACTATACCTATAAGTCATGCTAAGGACTAATGTAGTCAAGTGCAGGAAAAATTTATCTAGCCTCTGATATATGTTCAAGGTATAGCCTAAAACAAATAACTAAAAACAAACAAGAGTTGTTTGGCTCAAGTCCTCAAACTGTCACAGATTTGCTGAATATGGCATTTAAGACAGTTAAACTTATATGACAGACAGAGACTCTCAGATCCTTGCAATGAGTCCCAAGGTCTCCAAGAAGACAGTGGACACAACTATGAACAACTCCACGTGGACTATGGTAATGCTAGCCGGCTGACCACTGGTCGAGACTGCCCCAGTGCTTCACATTCTGCCAAGTCTCAGCCCAAACTGTGGACAAGCAAGACACTGGAGAGTTGATGCCTCACTTTCCCTAGATGAGGCAAGGCTAATCTCCCCATATTCCTACTCCACAGGAAATCCTCTCATCTCTGGGCCTGTCCCCTGCTGTCCTGATACCTCTGCCTTCATCCCCACAGAGTCCATAGGAGCCTGGGATCTCTGTCTAGGTAAAGACTATGAACTAGCCTCTGTGATTTCGGTTACTCCTCAGATCTCTGACATTGACTGCTATGCTAACGGTACTTTTGTCAGCTAGACAACAGAAGGCTATCGGCTCCTTCCCTCCGAGTTACGGCTATCTTGGTTCTTCATTAGTTACTATGTCTCTTGTTGAAAAAGGCAAACGGGTTTGCCTTGCTCTCAAGCTTCATATTAAAGAATAAACAGGTTTCAGATGTAACTTTTCATTAAAGGAACATACCTTACAAGGACTGTTCTCAACAATACTATTCCTTTCTCTGGTAAAATACACTTTCTAATAACGTTTTTAAAAAGATAGTAATAATCTAATTGGTTCATATGCAAAATGTCAAATGCTAATAAATATAATGCAGAAAAACTAAAAGAAATTACAGAGAACCATGAAATTGACTTGGTCTAGCTACATTAAGAGACGTGTCATAGGTTTTGCTGATTATGTTTCTCTGTATGCTTCCTTAATTGTCAAAAACTACGAAAGCTTGACAGGACATTTGGTCTTGGACATTAATCTTATACACCATGTGTGACTCACATGCTTAATGAAAAGTGTATTGTTACACTGAGATTTCAGAGGTTTAGAGTTTTAACATTAACAAAAGGAGTTCAGATATACTGATAGAGCATTGAATACTCACTATTCTGTCAGAAGCTCAATATTTTAGATTTCCTTTGGTTATCTTCTAAGTATAGACTTAAAGATTTTTCATCAAGTTAACCCAAAGCCGTAGCTTTTGTTTTATCTCCAAGATGTAAATCTGTTCCAGCTGTTTTACAGATACTTGTTGACTGCTCTCTTTACAAATATGGATTTCAGTACAATGAAAATGCTAATATGTCTAGAACTTGTATCCTTTGGTAAACTAAAAAATCATGTAAGCTTCAAGGAATCTAAAGGTCATAAGGCTTAAATCCACCTGTCACAGGTCAATGGACTCCAAATATGTGAAAGTTCCAAATATAAGGTTTTCTTTTCAGCTTTTGAATTTTAACTTTTGTCATTAGTCTATATTTGTCTCAGCAGATTTAATAGGCATCATCCAGGGAGCACCTGTGACCTGCAAACTGCTGAGCTCTGGACTTGCTGAGAGCTGATGTGAACCAATCCAGCTGATGTGATTGCCCCCATCCCTTCACCAGGATCACCTAGTCAGATGCTCCTGATAAATGCCCCATTGCCTGACCTTGGACTAGCCTTTCTGCCTCCTGAACCCTGACAACCAATACCCCAATTTCAGCTTTAAGCAGTTACAGAAAAGAATACATCGTCACAGTCCCTTAACAGGTTGAAATGCTAAGTCAAAGGCAAATTCCCTTTGGGGGAAACCTTTTGCTTATATGTCAATCATTCTGAGATAGTCCAGTGAAAGTAAATAATACCTGTTGGATAGGGGAAAACAAAGGAAACCTTAACTATATTAACCATAGAGACTGGCAGTGACTGGATGGCTCGCCTTCCCTTTGCCCTTTACTGGGTCTGGAATTCCATGTATTCTTTGGGCTCACCCCTTTGAAACAATGCCTATCCATAAGTCTGAACTTTTTGCTGAATTTACTAATGCTGATAAGATTTCATTCCTGGAAGCAGTGACTCGGTCACACAGGGACACCTGGCAAAGCCTCAAGGACCTTGGGGGCCCTTCCTGATTAACAGGCTGATGGCCTTTGTGTGGGAAAGAGTCAACACAGTCCAACTCATGGTACTCCCCACTCAATATCATCCCCTAGGGACCATAAACACACAGGACCCATGATTGTGTACTCTCTAGCTCCTTGAATGAGGGGTATTGAGGACGCCTAACTTAACATGAGTGCAACCATGACAGGCTGCAGACTAGCAATATTGAGACTAGGCTTCATCCTTATAATGGCCCTGAGTCCAGATATCAATCAGAATTGTGACCAAAAAAAAATACCAGATGTTCCAGAATGTTAAGGATGGAATGTTAAGGATAACTTACATAACTCATGTGTAGGTTGTCGATTTCCTTGCAGCAATGCCAGTATCAATCCCTGTTTGCAAGACTCCTGCCCAATCAGCAGTTCAACTCCCATCTGAATCTGTAATTCCCCTACCTGCCCCCATCCTTTACTTCTTACACACCCTGCCTCAAATGATATTGAAGCTTTCTGATCCAACCGCTATGTCAGAAAGGGCAGAAAGTCCAAGCTAGAGCTTGCAATAAAAGCTCTTTGCTTTTGCATATGAACTCAGACTCCTGGTCATTTCTGGGGTCTCATCTCAAGGGCAAAACAGGTTGAAGCCAATGTGGTTCTCTCCCGAACCCACCCGGTATAAGGTCATGTTTAGATCTGCCTGGGGTGAGTGTTCTCAAGTGTGAGTCGTGCTCCATCCTCAGTCCCACTGTTGCCTTCTCATTCCAGCACTGTTGTCATGACAAACATCTTTGCTGATGACAAAGAGTACAAGATAGGCTAAGGTCTCTAGGGACTTCAGTGGGAGTGCCAGGCCAGGAAATGGAGCTGAAGGCACATGCTCATTGCATGACTACTTTTCTCGTTGCTGTAATAAATACCTAACCAAGGCAACTTAAGGAAGAAGGGGTTTATCTTTTCTCCCACTTCGAGGGCACATCCTACCATGGTGGGAAATGTCCCACAGCAGGTGCATGAGGCCAATGATCAGGCTGTATCCAGTCAGAAACCTAAAAGCAATGGCTGTCATTGCTCAGTGCCTTTTCTCCTTTTTATTTATTCTAGAACTATAGCCCATAGAATTGAAGCAAGAAAAGACAAAAAAGTTAGAGGTCATTGGTGGAGCCTTTACCCTAAAATCTGGCTCATTTTCCTGTTGGCAGAGTCAGAGCCAAGAAACTTCTTGGACCATGGATGGACAACATGTGTATCTCCCTACATCTGCTTAATGAAGGTTAGAATGATATGGAAACTCCAGTTTTAACACTTCTCTCCAATTCCTAAAGTAATCTGTGCCAACCTAGCCCCAGGATACCTTGTGACCTAGAGTTTTAACACTTTTCTCTTATCCATGAGTTTCTACAACATAATAATATTTCAATCTTGTGTAAATTACACCCTTTGAGTAATGTAAAAAATGGGGGGAAGGGATTTAAAAATAATATTTTAATATTGAGAATTTTATACAATGTATTTTGATCATAATTATATCCCCAACTTCTCTCTTGTCTTCCTATCCACCCAACTTTGTGCTTTTCTCTCTCTTTTTAATCCATTGAGTTCAACACTGTTGGGTGTGGAGCTGTGGCTGACCTATCAGGGGTTACACCCATAAAGAAAAATGACCCTCCCTAACCCAGCAGCTATAAAATGCAAATAATTCCTCAGCTAGTGTTGGGACTTCAGACAAATGTCCAGGAGTTTTGGCAGAAGTTTCCTGTCTTGGGGTCATGTGGTCCCAAACACCTAGCAGCCACCCCCCAAATTATCACACAGAGGCTTAATTTTACTTATAACTGCTTGACCCAATAGCTCAGGCTTATTATTAAGTAGCTCTTACATTTTAAGTTAACCCATATTTCTTATTTACACTCTGCCTCATGGTGGTACCTTTTCTAAGCACAGTGTGCCCATCTTGCTCTCTGTATTGGCTGGTGACTCCTAACTTTGCTCTTCTCCTTACCATCACCCTTAGTTTGGGCTTCCCGCCTATACTTCCTGCCTGGCTACTGGTCAATCAATGTTTTATTAAACCATTCTGAGTGACAAATCTTTACAGTGTTCCAGAGGATTATTCCACAGCATTTCTCCCTTTTTGTCTAATTAAAACTGAAGATTTTAATATTAATGTAGTAAAACTATATACAATAAAAAGTTATTAAGAATTTCAGTAACAATATATAATCTATTTGCATTTGGCAAAATTAGAGAAAATACTTAATTATCTATCTTATCTTGTTGAGTCTAAAGTTTTGCAGCTAATTTACTTTCCATTATAACCAAGGAAAACTATAACTATCTAATAAAGGCAGAGATATCAGGTGTTTAAAAGAAATCTCACAATGGCTCAGAACTGAGAGATAGACAGCTTAGGTGCTGCAAAATGCCGCTGTGGCAGCACTCCATTGTGGTGGGGATTTTGAGGGGATTCCGGCCCATGAAGTGGCTTGGCAATCCACCCAAGAGGCATAGAGTTTAAATCCACATGGGCACCAAGTGAAGGCAGAGATATCGGGCACTTAAAAGAAATCTCACACTGGCTCAGAACTGAGGGATAGACAGTTATTTATTTAGGGGAAAAACTTACAAATTAGGATTCTCTGTTTAAACGATGGATGGAGATCGGATCCAAAACAAGCCGAATGAGCAAATGGGAACAAGGGGGGCAGAGAGAAGAAGGGGCATCCGGGTAAATAGTCTATGAGGCCACGCCCCAGTAGGCGGGTAAACCTTCCTGCAGCAATCTAATCTTCAACTCCATCAAAAACCCCAGAAAGGTGAAATGTTACCTAATGACAGGGGCCTCAGGCTGCCTGGAGAGTCACCCAAAGTTCCTCTGCAGTGTTGGGGCATCCATCTTTGGCTTACAGGCCTGAATTATCTGACAGATCTTTTTCAGAAGCAGGAAATTTTAAAGGACTTTCAGACCCTATCTTGGCAGTTCTACAGTCACCTCTCTTGCATCCTGCTGGTGCAGTTTGGACAGTAACTGTCAGCAATTGAGGCAAGGGCAGTTTCTTTGCCAATATAGCTAGCTTTTGCCATTAAAAAAAAAAACTCCATACAGAGTTTCTTCAATGCCCATCATCTTCTCTGAAGTAGATTGGTGCTGCCAGGAGCAAACACATCTGTCATATAAAGCCTTAGATTATTAAACATATTAAATGCCATATTGTGTAGGTCTTTGAAGTGTTTGAAGGTCATCTATCTAACAAAACTGTATATGATCTTGAAAACATACCTAAAGTGACTCTAAGTTTGACTATTATATATGACTATTAATTTGTATTTTTAATTATATGTTACATTTTTAAAGGAGTTGCATAAATATAATACCTTAAACAAGAGTAGAAGTGTACATATAGTATAACAAAATTAACTTTAAATTTGTATCAATAAACTACAATCTATACCAATGTAAAATTTTTGAGATTAACAATTTTTTTTATTAAAGTAGATTCGGTAATTATCCTTTTTCCATGATAAAAAATCTACCCTCTTTTCCATCATTTCTACATCATATTTCCCTTTCTTATTTAGAAAGAGATTAACTATGACCAATAACAATTTATAACCAAACCCTCTAAACAACAACAAACATTCATGATCCATTTTGGGGGGAATGTGGGCATAGTTTTCTAGGCTACTTCCTGCTGATTGGGAGCACTGGTAATCTTTAGGGGATGCTAAGAAAATTTAGAATCACACCTAGGTGATTTGATATTCTTTCAAATTGCTAGTCAATATTATTAGCCATCACAAGTCCACCCCTTGTCAATTTGACATTCAAACATATCACTTTGGGGGAGGTATAGTAAGTTCAAGATAGGGTTTCTCTGTATAACAGCCCTAACTGTCCTGGAACTTGCTCTGTAGACCAGGCTGGCCTCGAACTCACAGAGATCTGCCTGCCTCTGCCTACTGAGCACTAGGATTAAAGACGTAGGATTAAAGACGTGCGCTACCACCACCCGGCCAAACATATCACTTTTTAAGTCATAACTATCCAACCCTTGTACATGGCCATCTCATAATGAAAAATGCATTAAATCTAACTTCAAAAATGCCCATAGTCTTTAACTGTTCAAAAGTCAATGGAGAGTTGCTTCTAATTCGCAGGGAATCTTTTAACGTGGATACCCTTAACATCATGAAACAAGTTACATCCATCACACAATGGCACAGTAAACATTCACATTCCAAAGGGAGGAATGGTGACAAAGAGACCAAAGCAGGCCTGAACAATAGGGGAAAAAGTCAGATCATAAAGTGTCATGGTAGGCATCTGGAACTCCTAATGGTATCATCTGGACTTCAAGAGACTTGGGTAGCCCCACTCCTCCAGTTCTGTTGCCTACAGCACACATTGAATTTCTTGGACTGGCTCTATTCCCTGCCTATAGCTTTCTTTGGTGGATGTCACATGATTCTGGAATCCCCAACATCCTGGGCCACCTTCACAGCTATACGCAATGATCTCTCATGGTCTTCTTGTAGGAAATCTGACCACACCACACCTTACCTGGCCTCAGCCACTCTCTAGAACCATGGAATAAATTCCATGACACCTGTCCCAAAAGCCTGTATTTTGGGGCATGTAGAACCAGTATCACATATGATGATTCCAAGTTCTGCTAACAGTTTAAGATGGAGTCTTCCATCTTGGACCATAGTTGTAATCACTTCTACATACTTGAATCTGCAAAATCACTTTCCTAGGCCACTGTTTTCAAGTAGGGAGTGCTTTCTGTGGTGATCTCAGTTCAGACTCTCTCTTTCCAAATAACTTTAGAGTTTCCCAGACTGGACTCTTGGATGGGTGGAGTCCCACCTTGAAAATACCTTTTCTATTGTCATAAAACCCAAGATCTTGCTTTAGTCAAAGAATTATTTAACAATTATATCTGCTTTTGCTAAGCATGGTGGTGAAAGACTGTTTTTGTAATTTTATGCCCTCATTGTTCCTCTTTTATCACTGCAGACTTGGATAAGAATGGCAGCTGTGGTGTTTGAAGTAAGAATGGCCACATAGACTCATATGTTTGAATGCTTAGTCACCAGGGAGTGTAACTCTTTAATAGTATTAGAAGGATTGGGAAGTGTGACCTTATTGGAGAAAGTGTATCACTGGGGGTGGGCATTGGGGTTTCAAAAAGTTAATGCCAGGCACAGTCTCTTCTCTCTCTCTCTCTCTTTCTCTCTCTCTCTTTCTGCTGCCTGTGGATCAGAATGTAGATCACCTACTTCTCCAACACCATGTCTGCTTGTGTGCTGCCATGCTCCCCAATTAAATGTTTTCTTTTACCAGGTAGTGTTGGCACGTGCCTTTAATCCCAGCACTTGGGAGGCAGAGGCAGGTGGCTCTCTGTGAGTTCGAGGCCAGCCTGGTCTACAAAGTTTGTTCCAGGATAGCCAGGGCTACATAGAGAAACCCTGTCTTGAAAAACAAAAAACAAAAGAAAAATGCTTTCTTTCATAAAAGTAGTCTTGGTCATGTTGTCTCTTCACAGCAATAGAACAGTGACTAAGACAACAATCAATGTCCTTGCCACAGCCAGAACGCTATCCTAACTTGAAATTCTTTCACCAAACAAATTAGTCTGTTACTTTCTAATTCAGTCTCACTCACAGTCTCAAGGCAAGGGGAAGAATGCAGCCAGATTCTTTGCTAGAAATATAACAGGAATTATGTTTATCCCCATTCCCAGTGTAGTCCCAGTTCTCCTCTGAAACCTCGTGACCTAGGCCTGCTGTGGGACAACCATTTTGTATGCTGTGAATATATTTTGTTCTTTTTGATGAACAATAAAAGCTATTTGGCCAATAGCCAGGCAGGATAGGGTTAGGCAGAACAATCAAACTGAGGACTCAGATGAAGAGAGGCAGAGTTAAGAGAGACATGAGCAACCACCCAAGAAACAACATGCCAAGCAGACCTGTAAAAGACACAGCCACATGGTAATATATAGATTAATAGAAACAACATGCCAAGCAGACCTGTAAAAGACACAGCCACATGGTAATATATGGATTAATAGAAATGGGTTAATTTCAATGTAAGAGTTAGTTAGCAATAAGCCTGAGCTATAGGCCAACTAGTTTGTAATTAATATAATTTTCTGTGTGATTATTTGGTGCCATCAGTCAGGACACAAAAGCTCTACCTTCAATTACATAGACTTTGTTAACCATGTTTCTCTCAGTATTATGGTCTTTTGAACTTTCACCAGAATGACCCATTAACCTCTGATGACAACAGCACAGTCTTCATGGCAAAAGATTCTCTAAATCTGGCAAAGGTCCTAAAGGCCACAAAGATCAGGACAGGTAAACTAAGTATGTCATTGAGACCCACAAAAATTGGGCCAACCTCCTACCTTTTGCCCTCCCTAAGGACCAAATGCACCCCACATCAAGAAATTCATAAGGCAGAAATCACTGTTTCCTCCTCAAGTCCTTAAAGACATGGCATAGAACCTGAGGACTATTCATCAGATGGTCCAAGAGGCTGTGCCCTTGCCCAGATCTGAGCCTGTCCACAGATTCCACCCTGGTAGAGGCTGGAGTCAACATGGAAAGGCCCATACCCTGTGGTCCTCATCACCCCTACAGCAGTGAAGGTCACCAGGGTCACCACACCCAGCTGAAGGAGGATACAGAATATAACACAGATGGTTGTCACCAGGTCCTCCAGCACCCTTAAGATAAGACCTATAATCACCATATCCTATTTTGTCTCCCCATGGGAAAGTCTCCGAAGAACCATAAGCCAGGACCTTGGGTATGGGAATTAAGAAAGACCAGAACTGGGGAGCTCATAGCCAATCTATCCACTGAGACCCAACCCATCTCCCATGTAGATTTCTGCAAAATATTGCATCCAGAGGCTACTGGGGGACAGTTCAATCTCTCCTGGAAAGGAGAATGCCTCTGGGACTAGTGATTTACCTGTGATAATGAGCTCCCTAAAATGGAAAGCCCCAAAACTCCAAATTTCCTGGGAATGCCTCTGGTAACCTCAAAAATAAAGGTCCAGGAGGCAGCAGAAGCCAGCCCCTCAGTGTTCTAGAAGCTAGAGTCTTAATTATTCTCAACAGGAGGCCTGACCCTGTATTATGTTGGCGTTGGAACTAATCAAACAATAAGCTTCACTTCCAACCCTAATAGCTATAAATAGGACCAACCTAAGCTTACCCTGGAGACCTCCAAGAAAAGAGAACTTGTTTAATATCACCAAGATATCTCCTGAGTAGTTCCCCATGCAGATTCCTACAGCCATACACCGCAGGATAATTCCAGGAAAGGCTGTTGAGCCTTTCCAGGCCTCATAGACTAGCCAGCTTGCTTGCACTACGGCTTAACCAAGTGTGAATCTTCTGAATTTTTCGCACTGGAGGAGAGCCCACTCCTTTGCGTCCTCATGCATGCTATACCACAGGTGTTCCTCTGTAATGGAGAAGAGGGCAGGGCTCGTCTAATCTAGATTCCGGGCTCCCCCATGCAGGGCAAACCATGCCACTCTCATTCCCTGTTGGTGGGGGCAGCATCACAGGCTCCACTGCAGCTGGAACTTCTGCCCTAGGATTGAGGAATAAAAACTTTAAGGACCTCAGTGCTCAAGTAGACACAGGCCTGAGCCGTCTAAAAAATTCTGCTTCCTGTCTGGAAGCCCAGTTAGACTCGTTAGCCGAGGTTGCTCTTCAGAATCGAAGAGGACTCGACCTCCTCTTTAGGAGACAAGGAGCTCTCTGTAGGACACTGGGAGAAACTCGTTGTTTCTCTGTCAATCAGTCAGGGAGAATTAGAGACGGTTTAGCCGTGATCGGAAATAACCTCCAGGACAGAGGAAGGAGATGTCAAGAATCCAACGACTGGTGCCAATCTCTGTTCTCCTGGTCGCCTTGGTTGAACACTCTACTTACAGCCATGGCTGGACCATTAATCCTCTGGCTCCTACCCCTCACTATAGGATCCCGCTTGCTCCACTCCCTACATAGCTATTGTAAAACAGAGAATAATTTCCATTGAACTAACTAGTGCTAAGGAGACAACATAACCCTCTGCCCCCAGATGAGTCCACAGTTTGACTCATGGTCACAGAGCTACTGGGGAATGTGACATCCTCAGACCTTAACACAACTGACGCCATGATGGAAGAACCACTCAGGCCTTGGAACCCAGCACACAGACAGCAGCGCCAGATAAAATGAAAACAAAGGCCTAATCCATCAAAGTCCATGGTTCTGGAAAAAGACCTAGATGTACTAACCTAGCTATTTGTGCTTCTTACTTGTAGTTCTGCTCCTGGATAACTGTTTTTGCTGAAGTGTGTCAGCCGAGGAAATGGTTACTGTGCTTTAAAGTTCACCGTGAGAAAGGCTCAGGAGAACTGCACACGGGTCCTAAACACCCAGTGTAGTCGTCCACTGACTAACAAAGATTTTTCTATTAGCTTGAACCCATGTCAGAGTGTTCTCCTCTGGTGGATATCCCATAGCAGGTCAAACAATGAACAAAATCATCTCAGCAATAGTGCCTCCTGCTTCCCCTTGACAACAGACCTGCCTTCACTTTCATTTATGTGCTGTAGGTGGGTGAGGGTGACATAGCTTTTGGTATTTAAGGTTCTGAAGAAGAGTAACAAGATGGCTCAGAGGATGAAGGTGACTGCTGCCAAGCCTAATGACTTGAGTTCGATGCCTGATGGAAGAAGAGATTCAGTTCCCACATGTTCCCTGATATCCACATGCGCCCCTGCTCTCCCCCATGTACACACAAAATAGATACAATTTTTGAATGTGTTGAGGAAGGTAATTGGTGTAGATATTGTTAGAGAAGACTTTAGATCAGCTCCTCAACTTTGCCTACTACAGTTTTTCAAAAATACCAATAACTGCCCGCTTCCTCAGAGATTACAATTTGATTGTTCCAAGTGGTGCACAGGCATTGGATTATTAATTTTCTTGTCTCCCACGGTGACGTGAATGGATAGCAAGGTTAAGAAGCACTCTTTGGAGCTCAGTGGTAGTGGGACACACTTTGGGAAGCAGAGGCAGGTGGATCTCTATGAGTTCAAGGCCAGCCTGGTTTACAGAGTGAGTTCTGCAAGCACCAAGGCTATGAAGAAAGGCCCTGTCTCAAAAAAAAGAGAGAGAAAGAAAAAAAAATACTGTGCATGGTCCTTGAATCAAAGGAAGCCCATCTAGCCTTGATCTGCTACACAACTATAATTTTCAGCCCAAATCTTTTAATTTTAAATGCCAGATTTAAATCAGCAATTCATGTCATATGGCAGATGTGAATAAATGAATCATAATAGCAGGTGTGCATGTTATTATCAAAATGTTGACTTTTTCAAGTTTAATTCCATTAAAGCAATAACCTACAACTGCAGAATTGAGTAGGAAAATAGGCATGACGCCAAAAGTTCTCGATTCATATTTAAGTCATTTAACATTTCCACAATGACTTTGAGTCACTCTTTTGTTTTCAACAACAAAAATCAATGTTACAGCCCATGTGCACATAAATAACTAGTCCTGCTATCCTTCAAAAGCATGAAGACAAAAAAAAAAAAAAGCAGGAAGACAAAGCCGTGTGGAAGAAGCTCGGTAGCTGAGGAATCAGATTTTGTGGGCAGGAAGCTGGAGGACACTCTCAGTATAAACTGACAGACTTCTGCCACCGTGGGTAGCGTGCAACTGGATATGGGCAAGGACGAGTTATAGGGGATCACAGACCTGTCTCAAAATGACATTCAGACCCACGGAGAGTGAGCTTCTGATCGTCATCGCCACTCCATGGCGCCAACTTGGATGAGCCAGTCCTGTACTATGTGAGTGCAGGCTGGCCTCCAATCCCAGCTGATTTAAGGCTCTTGAGGACATGAACGCGACTGAGTCAGTACCCTGGGCTCTTCCTCGGTCACTCTGCTCCACAATGGGGAGGCTTTTATGAGAACTGCTGCATGGAACAGAGCAACCAACTACTTCGTGGCTGTCTCACTTAGGGTTGCTGTTGCTATGAAGAGACACAATGACCATGGCAACGCTTATAAAGGAAAATATGTAACTGGGCTGGCTTACAGTTTCAGAGGCTCAGTCCATCATCTTTATGGCAGGATATGGTGGTGTGCAGGCAGACATGGTGCTGGAGAAGGAACTGAGAGTCCTACGGCTTGATCTATAGGCAGCAGGAATTGAAGTGTGTCACTGGGCAAGACTTGAGCATAGGAGACCTCAAAGCCCACCACACAGCGACACATTTCCTCCAACAAGGCCACACCTACTCCAACGAAGTCACACATCCTAATAGTGCTACTCCCTGTGAGCTTATGGGGTCCAGTTGCATTCAAATTACCACAGTGGCTGTAAGAACATTATTCGCTTCTAAAGATCTAGAACGTGTGCATCCAAATAGACTAGGGTCCCAAAAAGCCAATACATGCAGCAGAAACAGGTCCCAGTGCCATTATCGATGGCTTCTCAGTCCGCCCCCATTGGCAGCCACCTTCAGAGAGTCCAGTTTGATCACTTGCTCATTCAGTCCTGGTCCAGCTGGCTTTGGTGAGCTCCCATTAGATCAGGCACACTGTCTCAGTGGGTGGACCAACCCCTCACGGTCCTGACTTTCTTGCTCATCTTTTCCCTCCATAGGCCGGGATGGAGCAGGGAGGGCCTTGGACTTCCCACAGGGGAGGCTACCCTGTCCTCTCTTAAGGATGGAGGGGGAGGGAGGGGGGAGCAGGAGGGGAATGGGAAGAGGGGAGGAAGTGTAAATTTTTGAATGGAAAAATTTAAAAAAGGCAAATGTAGTATTTGTCCATTCAAATATTAAAGATCTCGTTCAAGAGTAAAAAAAGATCTAGAACTATTATCTATTGGCACCTTGAAAATAAGTAAAAATAAGATGACAAGTTGGAAGTACTAATGTGGATGAGCACATGTAAATCCTACGAGTTGACCACAGACTGTCCCCATCACATCGTCAAGGATAAGACAGTCTAGTAGACAAAATGAACACTCTAGCGTCAACGCGTGTGCTACATTCTCTGTTCTCTTTACAGTTCTAGCTTCTCTTTCATAAACCTGCAGGTACTGAGGGGCTTACTCTTTCTTCCTCCCAGCTGAAAATGTCAACTGTGCTCCATTCAGGATGATTCTCCTGGGCCAGGAATACTGTTCAGTCTGAAAGTACCTGCTACCAAACCTGACAACCTGAGTTTGCTCTCAGGAACCTGACAGTGGAAGGAGAGAACCAGTTCCTGCAAGCTGTCCTCTAACCTACACACACACCACACACACACACACACACACACACACACACACACACACACACACATGCACACACACCACACATGCACACACACAACACAAACACACCACACACACACCACGCACACACACACACACACACACACAGAACTTTTTTCTTAAATCTGTTAAACAATTACCTTCCTACTGAACTACAATGTCTTCTTGTTCATGATAATGACTTACTCCATCAGTGAAGCCCCACCCCATCAATGTAGCTGCTTCCACTTTCTGGAGAAGCAAAGGCAGAAGAGGCCAGGGTGGGATAGGGAGACCACACAAGGAAAATCAGTCAGCCACTGTTCCAGTTAAGTGAAGAAGTGAAGGGCTTCCGAGGGAACCCTAGATTTGAGAGTTTCAGGGAAGGTTTGAAGATGTCTCTGCCCTGGTTCATTCATCATTTGCTCTGTCCACTGGTGTCTACTTTGCCTTGTATCTGCTCCTCATGGTGGCCAGTCTGTTGGAGATGATTTTCATCACCCACATGATGCACCTGGCCACCACCTAGCCCCAACCATAAACCGGTGGTTCCACTCCTTTCTGCTCACGTACTGCCCCAGCCCAAGGCAATGCTGTCCCCTGTAGAGATATTTTGTTTATGTTTTAACAAACAAAGCTTGCCTGAAAATCAGAGTGCCGAGCTAATCCACTAGAGACCAGGGAGTGGTGGCACACACCTTTAATCTCAGTACTCAGGAGATGGAGGCAGAGGGATCTCTGTTAGTTTAAGGCCACCCTGGGCTATACAAGATTGAATCTGTCTGAAAGAGAAACAGAGCTCACACAAAGGTGATCCCAGCACTTGGGATTACATGCCTTTAATCCCAGCACTAGAGATTGGAGACAAGAGTGATGTAGCTAGGTGGTGAGGGATATAAGATGGAAGTAGAAAGAAGCTCAGTGCAGCCTGCGGTTTGGAGACAGATGCAGTAGCGAGATGCGGTCTAAGCATTGGTAGAGGTACAAGAACTCCCTTGTAAAAGAACTCTCTAGAAGCTCTGCTTCTCTGAACATCAACATTAGCCCCTATATCTGACTCTGGGTTTTTATTATTAATTCCAATTAGAATCCGTGCTACAAAGCACTGTATAATATATCTCTGGAGGTCTTTAGTCCCCCTTTCTATTTATTAAGCATATTGTTTAAAGTGCTATTAGATATTTCTATAATTGCTTGTCCGGTAAGATTGTGTGGTATACATGTAATATGTTTTATATTATAATATGCAAAAAACTTTCATTTTACTTGAGACATATGCTGGATCATTGTCAGTCTTAATTTGTACAGGTATTCCCATCATGGCCATGATGTCTAATAAATGTGTAATTACAGACTCAGCCTTCTCAGAAATTAAAGCAGTTGCCCATTGAAATCCTGACTATGTATCTAGGGTATGGTGCACATACTATAATTTTCTAAACTCCACAAAATTAAGCACATCCATTTGCCAAATTTCATTTGAGAACCCTTCGGGTTACATTCTACAGGTAGTGGGGTTTGGTTTTACAAAGAACAAGTAGGACATGTCCTCATAATATCCTTGGTTTGTTGCCAAGTGATAGAAAAATCTTTCTTCAAACCTTTGCTATTAATATAATAATGTTTCTTATGAAATTCTGAGGCTGCTAGCACATTTTCTACCTATTGCTGATTAATTTCATCATTACCTTGTTGTAGAGGGCCTGAAAGACCAGTATGGGATCTGATCTGTGTTATATAGAAGGGATGATTTCTATTTCTGATTACTTGTTGTAATTGAATAAATAACAAAATTAATTCTGAATCATCTTGAATAATTCAGCAGTTTCTACAGAAAACAACTCTTTCTGCTTATTGAGAGGCAGCAACTATATTAAGAGATTCTGAAAAATCTAATAATACCATGAGGATAGCATATGATTCTGACTTTTTAACAGAATCATAAGGGCTTTGAGCCCATTTATTTATATTTCCTGATATAACCTGCGTTTCCTGATTTACTTGCATCAGTATAAAATATAGAGGCTCCAGAAATCAGTGTTACTCATTCAATATGAGGAAGGATCCAATTAGTTCTTTTTATAAACTGAAGTGTGTTGTCGTGGAATACTTGTTGTCAGTCTCTCCCTAAAAATTACTGCAAACTCCTTGCCAGCGCTCATTTCCTGCCCATAATGAGGCAATTTCAGCACTAGTAAAAGGTACCACAATTTCTGTTGGGTCTATTCCTATTAATTGACAAAGTCTCAATTTTCCTTTCAAAATCAATTCAGAAAACTTTGCTACATAATACTTTAATTTTTTACTCTGTGTGGCAAAAATATCAATTCTAAAATATTATCTTCTCTGTGCTTAAGAATTCCTGTGAATTGCTGGGTGGTGGTGGCACACGCCTTTAATCCCAGCACTTGGGAGGCAGAGGCAGGTGGATCTCTGTGAGTCTGAGACCAGCCTGTTCTACAGAGTGAGTTCCAGGACAGGCTCCAGAGCTACAGAGAAACCTTGTCTCAAAAAAAAGAAAAAAAAAGAATTCCTGTGGATGAATGCAGGGAAGGTAAAATAACCAGAATACAGTCAAGCTCTGCATCCAGGAAATCCACATGTGCATCCTGTAATTTCTTTTCTACCAAAGCCAATTTTCTCTCAGGCTCAGATGATAATTTTCTTGCACTATTTAAGTCCTTATTACCTTGTAAGGTTTGAAATAAATGACTTAGTTCTTGAGTTGTTAATTCAATGGTGAGTTGTAGCCAGTTAATAACTCCCAGCAATCTTGAAATCATTGAAAGTAACTGATCTTTCCTCGTTTGTACTTTCCATGGCTGAATTTTTTGTAAACCTATCTTATATTCTAGGTATTTAATAAAATCTCCTTTTCGTGTTTTTTTAGAAGTTGTTTGTAATTCCCAACAAGGCAAAATTTTCTTTACTTCATCAACCATTTTTTCTAAGGTATCTGCATCTGAATCAACTAGTAAGATATCATTCATATAATGGTAAATTATAGATTGAAGAAACTGATTACAAATTATTTCCAAAGGTTGTTGTACAAAATACTGACACAAGGTGGGGCTGTTTAACATCCCTTAAGGAAGAATTTTCTACAGATACCTTTTAACAGGCTGGAAATTATTGCAAGCAGTCACCGCAAAGTCAAATTTTTCTCTATTCTGTACTTGTAAAGGTATAATTAAAATGCAGTCTTCTAAATCAATCACTATAATAGACCATCCTTTAGGTAATAGAGAAGGCAAGGGAATTCCAAGCTGTAAAGAGTCCATTGGCTGAATCGCCTTATTAATAGCTCTCAGATCTGGTTCTCCATTTTCCAGATTTCTTCTTAATGACAAATATTGGAGAATTTCAAGGACTGGTTGATTCTTCAATATGTTGAGCATTTAACTTCTCCTTGCAACAGCTGGTATAGTGTAATTTGTCTGATGTTAAGGGTCATTGTTTCACCCACACAGGTTTGTCAATTAACCATTTTTTAAGATTTATTTATTTATTTATTATGTATACTGTATTCTGCCTGCATATATGCCTTCAAGGAAGAAGAGGGCAGCAGATCTCTTTATAGATGGTTTTGAGTTACCATGTAATTGCTGGGAATTGAACTCAGGACCTCTGGAAGAGCAGCCAGTGCTCTTAACCTCTAAGTCATCTCTCCAGCCACAATTAACTCTTAAAGGTAGGGCTGTTGGTACCTTTGATAGCTCGACAGCTGTTGTGCCCTACATCTGTAAAACCTGAACAGTCTGTGACTGTTCTTTACAATGTCTTTTAATATTTCCCT
Source organism: Ondatra zibethicus (assembly GCA_004026605.1). Lineage (NCBI taxonomy): Eukaryota > Metazoa > Chordata > Mammalia > Rodentia > Cricetidae > Ondatra > Ondatra zibethicus. The sequence goes on along the minus strand of PVIU01006299.1, from coordinate 67,337 downwards.
CAGAAGCATTCTTTATTTTATGGTTTCTGAGATTGGAGGAATATTAGTCTGTGTTTTTTATTACTATAACAAATTATGTCCCCATAAATTCATTGCTATGTTAACCACATATGGCTTTAATTTCCCTACTTAGCCTTCTGGCCCTATCCACTCAACCCACCTTATACTTTGTTTTACCTGAGACAAAGTTCCAATCCCTAGAAGCTGAATATTTAACTCCTGAAGAAGCCAATCTGGATGCCAAGATTTTGGTGAAATTATTATTATATCTGCCCCTGTGTCTACCAAACTGTCAATTACAACGATATTTATTCATATCTTTAGCTTTGGTCTTTGGTCATTTATAGAAGTTTGTCAAAATACTATTCTCTCTTGAAATTTTGTTTTATCTACTGTGGTCATTGATCACATCCAGAGCAGTATGATTTTTAACAAAAGGCATTAAGTATTTTAATTGCTCTCTGGGTGAGTTTCTCCTATGCCAACAGGGAATGATTGAACCAAATTTGATATGGTAGCCTGAAAGAGGTCACTGGCAAAGGGCTACCTTGCCTGTCCCTTGTTGATCTGCATTCATTTGTCCTTTGCCATGTCTTCTACATATTCCAGAAGGCTGGGGTCTTCTACTTGGATTATATCTATTTTTAAAAAAAACATTGTTTCTACAATCCCTTTTCAGACGGCCTTACTTATCACAATTAAAACATCTAACATTTTGATTTTTCTTGAAACTCTTAGAAATTATCTCTATCAAAGTTGCCTCATAACTGTGAGATCCAATATCAATTGTGTTTCTACTCCATTCATCAGTGGGCGCTGATCCTGCTTTTAAAGGCCTAATTACCCTTTCACATTCTGAATTAGCATTTGTAGCAGTCAAAGATTCAATTAATATTTGTATAGCTTCTGGATCTAATATTATCCTATTTATAGCTGAAGTCAATCTTTGCAAAAAAAAATCAATAAAGACTTCTTTTGGGCCTTGTATAATTTTAGTAAATGACTCGGTCCTCTCTCCTTACTCTGCAACCCTGTCCCAAGCATTCAAAGTTGCTAAACAACATAGGGCCAAGGTGTGGTCATCAAATCCCAACTTTCTTTGCAAATCAGCATAATAGCTTTCACTGAGAAACTGGTCTTGGGAAATATCAGTAATTCTAACCCAATTTCCTTGTTCTATGGCCCTCGCTTCCTCTTTCTACCATGTTCTTCATTGTAACTAAGGATCAGCTTCTAATATTGCTGTAGCTAAATCTTTCCAGTCTTGGGGATATTTCTGTTCTGAGTTGTCCATGAATTAAACATCTGTTTCACATAAGGTAACTGCATACCATACGAAATGACTGCTTCCTTAAATATCCTCAAATCTAACATTTCTACAGGATTCCAGTTAACTTCTGCATAGCCTTGGGTGTGCCAACACACATGGGTTTTCCCTTCCTTCTTATTTTAGTCAACTCCTGTTTAATATATGTGTGTGTGCATGCATGTGACTTTTGACTTAACTTTGTGTGTGAATGTCAGCTAACTTTAACCCTGTATGTATGTATGTTTATGTAACATAAATTCAATTGTGTGTATTTGTATATGTACTTACTGTAATGGTCTGTCCTGTACCTTTAAGAGACAAGCCCCACCCATTCCCTCCCCCCCATCCGCTGAGGCAAGCAGATCTTGCTTCTGCTTCCAGCCTGTGAGTTTTTCCTTTCTGTCTCTCTCCCAAAGAGGCAGCTTCTGCCTCTCTTCCTTCTCCCCTCCCTCCCCTCTATTTCCCTGCTTCTCTTTCTCTCTCTCTCTTTCTGTTTCTCTCTCTCTCTCTGTTTCTCTTTCTCTCTCTCTCTCTCTGCCTCTCTCTTTGCTCTTCTCCCTTCCCTCCTTTCCCTTCCCTCTCCATAACCCACTAAATAAATATCCACTTTCTCTGCATGGTGTACCTGATAGGTCTCTCACTCTCACCTGCAAAACAGCTCCTTGCCTGGGGTCCACTGGCCCTAGAGGCCCCTTGCCCACTGCAGCCACTCGGGGAACAGCCCTGTTTTATTTTTTACCATAACACTTACTGTTAAAAAAACATTTTAGGAAACAAGCTCCACCGGGAGCAGAAGCCAGAAGCAAATCCAGCCCTGGGAGCCAACCCAGTCCTGGGACGCTGGCAGACCAGGATTGAGCCAAGGACCTGACTCAGAGTCTGCGACCTCCACTGGAACTGGAGTGGGACTGAACCAGCTACCTAGGACACAGAGAGAACAACCTCTACCAGGAGCAGAAGTCAGGAGCAAACCCAGTCCAAGGACACGGGTGGATCAAGATTGAACCAACAACCAGATCCAGAGTCAGCAATCACCACCAGAACAGGTCCAACTCCAAGCCAGGGACTTCTGCAGGAGGAGATCCAGACCAAGATTTACAGAAACAGATCAAAACCAGCAGCCTAGACCAAAGTAGGTCTGAGACAGCAAAATCCAAGGAAGCAAACCAAAGGACAGGAGCACTGAGCTACCTCCATGAACAAGAATAACCAACAGGGTAACTAGAATTGTGACACTGACTGTACCACAAGGAATAACCATCTGAGCTTTGGATTCACTGGCACCTAGAAGATTATTCAACAGAATCTCAGACATCCCCAACCACACCTATTAGAGGAAAAGATGAGTAGAAAAGGTAAGATCACATGCTACACCACGAAGAGCAACACAATACCAGTAAAACCTAAAGACCCTACAAAAGCAAGACCTGAACAACCAAATATGGATGAACCAGAAGAAAATGATCTAAAAAATAACCTCAAGAGAATGTTTAAAATTCTTAAAGATGAAATGAGAAATTCCCTTAGAATGGAGGAAAAAACAAACAAAAAATTGGAAGATATCAGCAAATCACTTAAAGAAAACCAAGAAAAAGAAATCAAACATATAAAAGAAACTATTCAGGACTTGAAAACTGAGATAGAAACAATAAAGAAAACACAAGCCGAAAGAATTATAGAAACAGAAATCATGAGAAAAAGGTCAGGAACCACAAATGCAAGCATGAACAGCAGAATACAAGAAATGGAAGAAAGAATCTCAAGCACTGAAGATACAATAGAGGAAATAGACTCATCAGTTAAAGAAAATATTAAATCTAACAAAAGCTTAACCCAAAATATCCATGAAATATGGGATACCATGAAAAGGCCAAATCTTAGAATAATAGGTATAGAAGAAAGAGAAGAAGTTCAACTCAAAGGCACAGAAAATTTATTTAACAAAATCATAGAAGAAAACTTTCCCTACCTAAAGAAAGATATGCCTATGAAGATACAAGAAGCTTACAGAACACCAAATAGACTGGATCTAAAAAAAGTCCTCTCACCACATAATAATCAAAACACTAAACATACAGAGTAAAGAAAGAATATTAAGAGCTGCAAAGGAAAAAGGCCAAGTAACATATAAAGGTAAACCTATCAGAATTACACCTTACTTCTCATTGGAGACAATGAAAGCCAGAAGGTCATGGTCAAGCATTATGCAGACATTAAGAGACCATGGATGCCAGCCCAGACTACTATACCCAGCAAAACTGTTGATCACCATAGAAGGACAAAACAAGATATTCCATGACAAACCTAGATTTCACCAATACCTAGCCACAAACCCAGCCCTACACAAAATACTAGAAGGAAAATTCCAACCCAAGGAAGGTAGCTACACCAACAAAAACACAGACAATTGATGATCTCATTACAGCAAATCCCGAAGAAGAAGAAGAAAATGCACAAATTAACATCACCAACGATGAAAACTAAATTAACAGGAGATAGCAACCACTGGTCATTGATATCCCTTAATGTAAATGAACTCAACTCACCTATAAAAAGGCACAGGCTAACAGATTGGATATGAAAACAGAATCCATCCCTCTTCTGCATACAAGAAACACATCTCAACCTCAAAGACAGACATCGTCTCAGAGTAAAAGGTTGAGAAAAATATACCAATCAAATGGACCTAAGAAATAATTGGGTGTAGCTATCCTACTATCTAACAAAATACACTTCAAGCTAAAATCAGTCAAAAGAGACAAAGAAGGACATTTCATATTAGTCACAGGAAAAATCCATCAAGAGGAAATTTCAGTACTGAACATCTATGCCCCAAATATAAGGGCACCATCATATGTCAAAGAAACACTTCGAAAGCTTAAATCATATATTAAACCCCACACACTAATAGTGGGAGACTTCAACACTCTCCTCTCACCACTGGACAGGTCAATCAGACAAAAAATGAACAGAGAAATAAGAGAACTAACAGATTTTATGCCTCAAATGGACTTAACAGACATCTATAGAATATTCCCTCCAAACAGAAAAGAATATACTTTCTTCTCAGCACCTCATGGAATCTTCTCAAAAATTGACCACATACTTGGTAACAAAACAAACCTAAACAAATACAAAACAAAATTGGAATAACCCAATGTTATTCAGATCACCATGTTATATCAGATCACCATGCTTTAAAACTAGAAGTCAACAGCAATACTAATTCCAGAAAACCCACAAACACATGGAAATTAAACAATGCTCACCTGAATCATCAATGGGTCAGGAAGAAATGAAGGGGGAAATTAAAGACTTCCTAAAATTCAATGAAAATGACCACACAACATACCCAAATTTATGGGACACAATGAAAGCAGTGTTAAGAGGCAAGTTCATAGCACTAAATGCCTACATAAAGAAGCTGGGAAAATCCCACACTAGTGAATTAACAGAACATTTGAAAACTTTAGAACAAAAAGAAGCAAACTCGCCTAAGAGAACTCGACGGCAGGAAATAATCAAATTGAGAGCTGAAATCAACAAAATAGAAACAAAGAAAACAATACAAAGAATCAATGAGACAAAGAATTGGTTCTTCGAGAAAATCAACAAAATAGACAAACCTTTATCCAAACTAACCAAAAGGCAGAGAGAGAATATCCAAATTAACAAAATCAGAAATGAAAAGGGAGACATTACAACAGACACGGAGGAAATACAGGGGATCATCAGGTCATATTTTGAAAACCTGTACTCCACAAAATTGGAAAACTTAAAGGAAATGGACAATTTTCTGAATAAATATCACTTACCAAAATTAAATTAAGACCAGATAAGGAAATTAAAAAGACCTATAACTGCTGAAGAAATAAAAACAGTCATCAAAAGTCTCCCAACCAAAAAAAGCCCAGGACCAGATGGTTTCAGCTCAGAATTCTACAAGACTTTCAAAGAGGAACTAATACCAATACTCCTCAAATTATTCCACACAATAGAAACAGAGGGAACATTGCCAAACTCTTTTTATGAGGCTACAATTACCCTAATACCCAAACCACAGAAAGACAATACTAAGAAAGACAATTACAGACCAATCTCACTCATGAACATTGATGCAAAAATACTAAATAAAATACTAGCAAATCAAATCCAAGAACACATCAGAACCACCATCCACCATGACCAAGTCGGCTTCATCCCACAGATGCAGGGGTGGTTCAACATATGAAAATCTGTCAACGTAATACACCATATAAACAAGCTGAAAAATAAAAACCACATGATCATCTCATTAGATGCTGAAAAAGCATTTGACAAAATACAACATCCCTTCATGATAAAGGTCTTGGAGAGAGCAGGGATACAAGGAACATACCTAAACATAATTAAGGGAATATACAGCAAGCCAACAGCCAACATCAAACTAAATGGAGAGAAACTCCCAGCGATTCCAATGAAATCAGGAACAAGACAAGGTAGTCCACTCTCTCCATACCTATTCAATATAGTTCTTGATGTCCTAGCAAGAACAATAAGACACCAAAGGGAGATCAAGGGGATACAAATTGGAAAAGAAGAAGTCAAATTCTCACTGTTTGCTGATGATATGTAGTTTACATATGTGATCCCAAAAATTCTACCAAGGAACTTCTACAATTCATAAACACTTTCAGCATTGTAGCAGGATATAAGATTAACTCAAAAAAATCAGTAGCCCTCCTGTACACAGATGATAAAAGGGCTGGGGAAGAAATCAGAGAATCAACACCGTTCACAATAGCCACAAATAGCATAAAATATCTCAGAGTAACTATAACCAAACAAGTGAAAGACTTGTATGACAAGAACTTTAAATCTTTGAAGAAAGAAATTGAAGAAGACACCAGAAAATGGAAAGACCTCCCATGCTCTTGGGTAGGCAGGATTAATATAGTAAAAATGGCAATCCTCCCGAAAGCAATCTACAGATTCAACACAATGCCCATCAAAATCCCAGCAAAATTCTTCAAAGACCTCGAAAGAACGGTACTCAACTCCATTTGGAAAATCAAAAAAACCCAGGATAGCCAAAAGAATCCTGGGCAATAAAAGAACTTGTGGAGGCTTCACAATCCCTGACTTCAAACTCTACTACAGAGCTACAGTACTGAAAACAGCCTGGTACTGGCATAAGAACAGACAGGGGGACCAATGGAACCAATTAGAAGACCCAGATATCAGTCCACACATCTTCGAACACCTGATATTTGATAAAGAAGCAAAAAATATCAAATGGAAAAAAGAAAGCATATTTAACAAGTGGTGCTGGCATAACTGGATATCAACATGTAGAAAAATGAAAATAGACCCATATCTATCACCATGCATGAAACTCAAGTCCAAATGGATCAAAGACCTCAACATAAAGCCAGCCACACTGAAACTTATAGAAGAGAAAGTGGGAAGTACACTTGAACGCATTGGCACAGGGAACCACTTCCTAAATAGAACCCTAGCAGCACAGACACTGAGAGAAACAATTAATAAATTGGACCTCCTGAAACTGAAAAGCTTCTGTAAAGCAAAGGACACGGTCAACAAGACAAAACGACAGCCTACAGAATGGGAAAAGATCTTCACTAACCCCACATCAGACAGAGATCTGATCTCCAAAATATACAAAGAATTCAAGAAATTGGACACCAAAAGAGCACATAATCCAATAAAAAAATGGAATACAGACCTAAACAGAGAACTCCCAACAGAGGAATCTAAAATGGCTGAAAGACACTTAAGGAAATGTTCAACATCCTTAGTCATCAGAGAAATGCAAATCAAAACAACTCTGAGATTCCATCTTATACCTGTAAGAATGGCCAAGATCAAAAACACTCATGAAATTTATGCTGGAGAGGTTGTGGGGGAAAAGGGAACACTTCTGCATTGCTGGTGGGAATGCAACCTGGTCCAATCCCTTAAGATGTCAGTGTGGCAATTTCTCAGAAAATTAGGAAACAACCTTCCTCAAGACCCAATAATACCACTTTTAGGTATATATCCAAAGGATGCTCAATCGTGCCACAAGGACATGTGTTCAACTATGTTCATAGCAGCTTTGTTTGTCATAGCCAGAAACTGGAAACAACCTAGATGCCCCTCGATTGAAGAATGGATAAAAAAAAATGTGGTACATTTACACAAGGGAGTACTACACAGCAGAAAAAAATAACAACAGCTTGAATTTTGCAGGAAAATGGATGGAATTAGAAAACATTATTTTGAATGAGGTATCCCAGACACAGAAAGACAATTATCACATGTACTCACTCATAGGTGGTTTTTAAACACAAAGCAAAGAAAGCCAGCCTACAAACCACAATACCAGAGAACTTAGACAACAATGAGGACACAAAGAGAGACTTACATAGATATAATCTACATGGGAAGTAGAAAGTATAAAAAGACAAGATCTCCTGAGTAAATTGGGAGCATGGGGACCTTGGGGGAGGATTGAAGAGGAGAGGAGAGAGGCAGGGAGGGGAGCAGAGAAAAATGTAGAGCTCAATAAATATCATGGAAAAAATCAGAAAAAAAAAAGAATGGAGTCAGAACCAGGTTGTGGTGACCCACACCTTTAATCGCAACACTCGGAAGGCAGAGGCAGGAAATCTTTGAGTTTGAGACCATTCTGGTCTACAGAGTGAACTCCAGGACAGCCACGGCTACCCAGAGAAACCCTGTCTAGAAAAAACAAACAACAGCAAAAATAATAATGGACTCAAACAGAAGCTCAAGAACAATCTTATCAGATTTCAAAAGAAAAGCCCCAGGGAAGACAAACTGTAAAGCTCAGCAGCTACCTGCAGGAGGAGAATGGAGGTGAGCAGGAAAGCCATGCCGATGAGATGGACAAGCAGCCATGTGGATGAGACGGAGGCTTCAGAGAGAGAAGCCCAAAGTAATATAAAAAATATACTTAAGTTTTGGCCAGTATCTGAAAGAGACAGAAAAAATAAAAAGCATCTTTCTGAGTTCTAACTCAGATCCAACAAATACCGTGACTGCTTGGTTTGTAGGGACTGAGTGGGAGCCAAAACTCAGGGAAGGAAAAAGTATCTTATTAAGGGGAAAATTATCTCTTTAGCATGGCTTAAGATGAGCCCAAATTTCCTAGGGGTGGTCTGGAGGCAGAAGTTTCCTATCTTGGAGCACTGGATCCCAAATACCCGGAAGCTGCTTCCCAAATTACCACACAAAGGCTTAATATTACTTATAAATTCTAGACCAATAGCTCAGGCCTATTGTAAGATAGTTCTTACATTTTAAGCTAACACATATTCCTTATTTACTTCTGTCACATGGCAGAACCTTTTCTTAGTATGGTGCTTTGCTCTCTCAGCATCTGGCTAGCGAATACTGACTCCACCCTTCTCCTTCCCATCACCCTTCGTTTGGTCCCCCTGCTTATACTTCCTGCCTGGCTACTGGCTACAATCAGCATTTTATTAAACCAATTTGAGTAACAAAAAAAAATTGGGGGGGGTTCGAGACAGGGTTTCTCTGTGTAACAGCCCTGGCTGTCCTGAAACTCACTTTGTAGACCAGGCTGGCCTCGAGCTCCGCCTGCCTTTGTCTCCCGAGTGCTGGGATTAAAGGTGTGCGCCACCACTGCCTGGTGTACAAAAAAAGTATTTCACAGCAGTGGTCCAGGTTATTGGTCTGGCCCAAAAGGAATGTTAGGTCTCCACCCAGGATAACCATTCCATTACCTTCTGGCTTCCACCTTTGCTTCCATGAGGACAATCTAAGTTTTGTTCCCTTTGGTAATATAATTTCTCTCTGGCTATTTTAAGACCTTTTCTTCTGTCCCTGACTTTTCCCAGAAGGCATCATTGTGTTGCTTTCCTGCAGCCCACATCTTGGGCAGGCATCGGGAAGTGCTGGCTATTTCTGCTAATTATGTCTGTAGGAGGGAGTTCCCACACCAAATTACTGATGCCTAGTGGCCACCCACGTGGTTATCAAACACTCCAGCATAGCCAGGACTGCGGATTTCCTCAATCCAGGATGCAAGGTGTTTAAAGATAAAGCTGGGACAGTATTGAACAAGCAAGGGCAGTCTACTGCCTTCCTTCACATTACAACCTTCTGCTCCTGGAGCACACACATTCCTTGTGGGAGGCTGAGCAGCTAGTAAGCCAGGTACAATTTCACACCATGCCCGAAACTCCTGCAGCTCTGAGCTGGAGACCCAGACTGACTTACTTGGTCATTATTCCTTTCTCTGGGCAACGCTGTCTCTGGAACCTTAATCTCTCCAAGAAGCTCAACTTCTCTTTAAGTCTCCATCCCAGAACAGAAAAAAAAAAAATCCTTTACCACAGGACCTCTGGCTGTGGCTAGTTCCTACTCCGTAGTCCTGGAACCTTCACGGAAAAAATGACTTCATAGGCAGCGCATTATGGTCTTTAATCCCAAGACTCTAGAGGCAGAGTCAGGTAGGTCTCTGTGAGTTCGAGGCCAGCCTGGTCTGTATAGTGAGTACCAGAGCAGCCAGGGCTATATAGTGAGACCCTGTCTCAAAAGGAAAAACAAACAAAATAAAACTTCTTCATAGATGCTACGGGTATTGGTAAAAAAGAAGCATTGCATCTCACTGACCTCTAGGGGGCAGTGTTTCCTGACTTCACAAACTAGCATTTCTCGGAGCCGTGTGTGGGTGAGTGTGTGTGTGTGTGTGTGTGTGTGTGTGTGTGTGTGTACACATGAGTACACATGAGAGGCTTTCCCACAAGTGCGCACTTTTCTTTCTCTTCTGCATGTAGATCTGTAGCGTAACCAAACAGTCCTCCAGAACGTACATTTATATGTATCTTATTTTGGTTGAGTTTGCCAATTTATTTATTCGGTTATTGTCGCGAGGCTTCACTCCAGAGCCCATGCTGGCTTCCCACTTGGGATCCTCCCGTTTCAATCAGTGTTAGAAGAATATGCCCTATGTGCCCTGTAAGACATTGATGTAACTGAACTTTTTACTAAGCTGCCTTGCTTTTCCCTCTCTATGCTAACGTTTTCAAAAGCAAATGCTGTTCTCATAGGATCCTCATTAACTGGGCGAATAAAGAAACGTCAGGCATCTGGGTTCCACGAAGATTCTAAGTGTAGCGACACACTGGAAACAAGGGATAACTACTCTCTGGGAGAAAACATAGGCGGGAGGTGGAGGAAGCAATAGTGGAAACAGCCGAAACCTACAGGCTGTGGGATCAGCAAGGATTCCGGTGCTGAAGGGGCGCGGTGACTTACTATAAAACCTTGGCTTGACAGAATTACACCCGGGCTGCGTGTCATTGCTTCCTCCGCCTTAAGCTTGATTTATAAACTGCGGCCACAGCTTCTTTCCCTAAAACCTGCTGCTCCGCTTCAGCGTCCAGCCTGGAAAGCTTGCTACTACGCCCCGTTCCTACTAAACTTCCTGGTATTCTTGAATCCAGCCTCATCTATGTTAAGCAATCGTTGTTATCCCCATGAAAAAGGCGGAACGCTAGTGGAATTATGGAGTCAGATGAGCTACAGCACTAGTTTTTCCAGTTACTAGCCGGGCGTGCTTCCTTGGTCTGACTAAAGAGTTTAAGAAATGCCTGCTGCTTTTTGTTCTAGGTTGTATTTCCAGCACTGGGGGAGGGGAGCTCGCCTCTACGTTCCGTGTTTGTGCAGATTCCCATTCAAAGACGCCAGATCCCCTTAGATTATAGAATGCAAAGGGAGAGCTACACTTCATTTTTAGGTTTATGAACATGTTTTTGCCAGTTTGTATGTATAGCGCCTGCACTCAGCGCCCTCGGAGGTCGGAGGAGTGTCAGATACCCTGGGGCTGCAGTAGGGGAAGGTTGTTGGGATCCTCTGTAAGAGCAACAAGTGCTCTTAACAGACAAGCGATCTTTCCAGACAACCTACAAATTTTAACATGCTCTGAGCGGGGAAGCTGCAAGGCTCCTTCCCAGCCACCACAAAATCCCTCAGCGCGAACCCACCTTAGCCAGCCCACCCGACAGAAACACTCGCGGACCGAGACTGACCTCCGCGGACCCGCCCCTCTGCTGCGCACGCACCACCCAAAGGGGCCAGGATAGACCGATCCGGGGTGGTTAGCCACGCCCCGCACAGGCCGGGGAGGCCTTCCTGGGTAGACGCACGCGCACTCCTTCCTCTTCCTCTCCCTGCAGGCACACTTTCGCGTTTTGACTGCTAGCCCTTTTTGTCCCCTACTGCGTGCGGTGTCAGCTTCCCCGCGGAAGTCCCAGCTGCCAGGGAAGAAGATGGCAGCCACTGCGGCGCTACCTGGGACTGCGGCCGCCCGAGCGAACAAGCGCGGCGGCGGCGGCCCGGGCGGAGGAGGAACCCAGAGTGCGGAGGAGGAGCCGCCGCCGCCCCTCCAGGCCGTTCTAGTGGCGGATAGCTTCAACCGCCGCTTCTTCCCCATCTCCAAGGACCAGCCTCGGGTGAGCGCCCGACACGCGAGCAGCCCGCAGGCCTGGAAGGGTGGCGGGGCTGCACGAGGTTGTCACTGCGGCTGGTTAGTGAAGCGTGCTCTGAAAGTTACCCTAAAGTCGGATTTATCTGGTTGGGGTATGGTGGAGGGGTTGACTGAAACCCCGATGACTGTTCGACCAGGAGTGGCTTGCAAACGTGGGTTCTCGCAGGGCTGGCCACCTAGCTTTAGGAGAAACGGAGAGGGCTGCATGTGGGAACTGAGCTTAACGGAGCCTTCCCAAGGGGGATATGCTAGCACAAGAGGGCTCTCCGCTGCCCTTAACCTTGCAAGAGAGAGATGGGCAGTTAAAGAGATAGCTTCGGAAATGGCGATGGTAATTTACCTAAAAGAAAAAGACTGGATCTCGGGCTGATGCGTGCTTTTTTTCCTTCCATCTGCTGGAACGAGGACCGAATGGGTTGCCGTCACTCTCAGGATTGCCTTAGTGCTTAGGGTTCTGGAGCTATGATTTAGGGCCAACATTTATCCTTCGCCAGCACTGGTCTCCCTATAACATGTCTGTTTCTGACAGCCATGCCTACTAAACCCAGATCCCAGTACCTTAGACTAAACCTTAGAGCATTCCATGAATAGCACAAGCAGGAACCTGGTACTTTAGAATTAAGAGATAAAGCAAACTGTAGTGGCTGGAAACGCTGCTAGAAGGAGCATTGTTGCAGTGGGGTACCCAAAGTTTACTCATATTAAGACCTCAGACTTTTTCATATCCTGCCCCATAGGTCCTCTTGCCCCTGGCCAATGTGGCACTAATCGACTACACTCTGGAATTCCTGACTGCCACCGGTGTGCAGGAAACATTTGTCTTTTGCTGCTGGAAGGCTTCTCAGATCAAGGAACACTTATTGTAAGGCCCCACACTTTTTCCTTTCCATGTTTCACCATCTTTTCCCGGTTTTTCTTTTTTTTTAGGATGTTATGACAAAGTTAAAATGCGTGAGAAAAAACTGTTCAGGTCTGATGTAAGGTTTAGTGTTTCCGTCCCTTTTCCTGAGGCAGGCTGCTGGTGCACTCTCTGCTGTGAGGTTCCAGTGTGTAAAGGCTGAGGTGATTTCTGAGTCTTACAGAGTTTGGTCCTGTGAGTTTTGCTTTTTATTTGATGGCTCCAGTGTATGTTACTAGAAGAGCATCTTTATCTTTCCAACGAATTTGCAAATATTGTCTGTTCTGAACCCAAGGACAAGAGCAAGCTCTTTGCCTGGTGGTGGTGACGCATGCCTTTAATGCCAGCACTCAGGAGGCAGGCATATCTCTGTGAGATCAAGGCCAGCCTGATCTACAAGACAGGTTCCCCCCCCAAAAAAAAAAAGGGAAAATTGGGAGAGTAAGTCTGGTAATTTATGAGTTTGGAAAATAAAGACTAATACATTAGCAGGATTTCCATGATACAATGTTTAAATTTGTTATGGACTTCAGAACAAGAAAGATGACATGAAAAAATGTGTTTCCAGAATACTTTCATACCCTGGATTTCAGCAAAATTTGAAGATAGGAGTCGAGATATAGAAAGGAAGTAGCCATATTTCTCTAGCACATAAAACTAATGACACTGGATGCTGAGACCACTCATTATAGTTTATAAGTCTCTTTGAAGCCTAGGACGCTGGCAGGAACGCAGAGAAGCCACAGAGATGTTTGAATGCAAAAAGGAGGTTGAAAATCAGGTCTGTGACCATTTGCTTAATTTGCCATTCTCTCACCACCCTTGCTGTAGGAAATCCAAGTGGTGCCATCCTACATCCCCCAACGTTGTTCGAATAATTACATCAGACCTATACCGATCACTAGGAGATGTCCTCCGTGACGTCGATGCCAAGGCCTTGGTGCGCTCTGACTTCCTTCTGATATATGGAGATGTCATCTCAAATATCAATATTACCAGAGCCCTAGAGGAACACAGGTCAGGGTGGGGAAAATGGCAGGGACAAGACTTAGGGACCAGCAGAGCCCTAAGACTACTCTGCCTCATGTTCTTTATAGGTTAAGACGGAGGCTAGAAAAAAATGTGTCCGTGATGACAATGATCTTCAAAGGGTCATCCCCCAGCCACCCTACACGCTGCCATGAGGACAACGTGGTGGTGGCTGTGGATAGTGCCACAAACCGAATTCTGCATTTCCAGAAGACCCAAGGCCTGCGGCGTTTTCCGTTTCCCTTGGTAAGTGAATATCTGTGGGACTGCAGGAAGGAGGGGCTGAGAGTCTCGCAGGAGGAAGTTAGAGCCTCTGTGGCCTCTCCCGCAGAACCTGTTCCAGGGCAGTAGAGACGGAGTGGAGATTCGCTATGACTTGCTGGACTGTCACATCAGCATCTGCTCTCCTCAGGTGAGCTCTCCAGAGCAAGGCTTCCTGTGCAGAGTAGAGCTCTCAGGCTTCTGTTACTACTCCCTTTCAATACCAGAGATTGTGTCTTCTCCCTCTTTTTCTTGCCTGCTGTATAGTCAAGAGGTACTGTTACCTCATTCCCAGTATATTGGGAACCGAGTCCAGGGGTTTTTTTCCACAGCCAATTATTATGGGTTTGATAGCTCTCTGGGACTTAATCTTTGTTTCCTGGGGAAGTACTTAACCTTAGCACTCCCTGTTCCCCCCACAGGTAGCTCAACTCTTCACAGACAACTTTGACTACCAAACTCGAGACGATTTTGTGCGAGGCCTGTTAGTGAATGAGGAGGTGAGAAACAGCATCCGAAACCTCTCAAGGAAAGGGTCCTCTTGCTCTGCTGACCTTTGGTTCCCTTTTGTTCCATTAAGCCTTCAGAGGGAGGATGAGAGCTAGAAAGCTGGGAGACATTTGGGCCATCGCTGAGAGGCAGAGAGGCACTGAGAAGGCGTCAAAAGGGGTTCTGCTTTGGGACTGTCTTCCTGTCTCGCTTGACTGAGTGATCTCCCTTTCTCTTCCCTTAGGTCCTAGGAAACCAGATCCACTTGCATGTGACAACCAGGGAATATGGTGCCCGGGTCTCCAACCTACACATGTACTCAGCTGTTTGTGCTGACGTCATCCGCCGATGGGTCTACCCTCTTACTCCAGAAGTGAACTTCACTGACAGCACCACACAGAGCTACACTCATTCCCGACACAACATCTACCGAGGGCCTCAAGTCAGCCTGGGCCACGGCAGTGTCCTGGAGGAGAATGTGCTTCTGGGAGCTGACACTGTCATTGGCAGCAACTGCTCCATCACCAACAGTGTCATTGGCCCTAACTGCCACATTGGTGAGCACAGGTGGGGAATCCAGCAGCAGTCCCACAGATACGGGGCTGGAGCGTGTCTCTAGAAGCTAGGGAGGATACCAAGGGGTAGTCCTTATGAATAAGGAACTAGAGTGGCTATCTAAGAAAGGAGGAGAATCTGGGGAGATGGCTCCCTGGTAAAGAGTACTTGTTGCTCTTGCAGAGGACTCAGGTTTGGTTCCCGGTACTCATATGGTGGTTCACAACCATCTGTAACACCAGTTTGTGGGAATCCAGTGACCTCTTCTGACCTCCTCAGGCACCAAATACACATGTAGTACACATACATACATGTAGGCAAAATTAAATTAATATATCTTGAGGGTGGGGTGGGAGGAGAAAGAAGGTGAATCCTTGTACTTGTTAGCACACACCTTTTGGTTTGGTTTGGCTTTTTGGTTTTTTGAAACAGTTTCTCTGTGTAACCACTCTGGCTATCCTGGAACTCAATCTCTAGAACAGGATGGCCTTGAACTCACAGAGATCCACCTTTCTCTGCATAATCCCAAATGTCGAGATTAAAGGCATGCGCCACCACCGCCCAGCGGCACACACCTTTTTGTTCATTTGTCTAGACAGCTGACCTTGAGTTTTTAGGGACCCACCTACTTCCATTTCCCAAGTGTTGGGATTAAAGTCATGAGCCACCACCCCCAGTGTTGGCCCACATTTACAATCCCAACACCTGGGAGATGGAGGCAGGAGGATTAAAAGTTTAAGGCCAGCCTGGAACTATATATTGAAAGCTGTATTTAAAAAGGCAGGAAGAAGTAAGTTGTGTCTGATCCCATCTACTCCAGGAGGATAACTTGAGTCAGGGCTTTGAGGCCAGCTTGGGCAACAACACAGTGAGACCCATCTCAAAAACACACAACAACAACAACAAAGAAAAAAGAAAAGGGCACACAGGAGAGAATAAGATTTGACAGCTCTTATGTGGTCTATGACTTTGAGGGGGGTAGGGTCATCAAGACAGGGTTTCTCTGTAGCCCTGGCCATCCTGGAACTCTGTAAACCAGGGTTGCCTCTGCCTCCCAAGTGCTCGGATTAAAGGCTTATGCTACCACCGCCCAGCTCTAGTATGGCACTTAAGATTACTTCACATTCTGCAATGTCCTCCCCTGTGTTCACATTTGGAACCAAGTGCACATGTACATGTAAGCTCTGTTTAACCATCACAGTTTGCAAAGGGTTTGTGCTAGTTCTTTAACCCTCAGAGGTTGTCTTGCCCGGGTAACATCTAATGGGAGACAATGCTGAGTATTCTGGTTGGACTCACGGTGTTCTTTTTGCTCTCCCATAATGGTGGCTTTCCTCTTGACAACTCACTTTGTTTGAAGAATATGAGACTAGAATAGTGCTAGCCTTTTGAATCCAATAGTAGGATTCAAATTCTGTAATACACAGAGAGATGGAGTAATTTGATTCTCCTTGCAGATGTGAACTTGACTGTAATAAGGTTTATAGTTCATTCTGAGAAATCCTGAAGGTTCTCAGGTTAAGCCATGTGTACAGTGTCAAATTATTGTAAACTTAGTAGAGGATGGTCAGTTTGCTCTCAAGACTCACCTGAGAAAGGGCTGGCTATTTCTGATGTTGGCAGGTGAATATCAGAATCAGGTGGGAGCTGGGGCTGGTGTTAATAAACCTTGTCCTCCATGAAGGACTCTGTTTTGGAGGCAGAGCCCTGAGTGACCAGAAGTCCTCCTCATTCTGAGCCAGGTGATAATGTGGTGCTGAACCAGGCCTACCTGTGGCAGGGAGTTCGAGTGGCTGCTGGATCACAAATACACCAGTCTCTGCTCTGTGACAAAGCTGAAGTCAAGGAACGAGTTACTCTGAAGCCACACTGTGTCCTTACTTCCCAGGTAAGGCCTGTTCCAGAGTATGCACAGTCCCTGAATTGAATGGTGATTGTGCCAAGTCAAGCGGACCATATTCCCCTATCAGTAAGGACCCAAGTGAGGACCCAAGTTTCTTTGACCTTCTATTTAGCTTAGTATAAAACCAAAAACCATTATTCTGATTGTCAGAAGTATAGTAAGTCTGTGCCACGTGGTCCTTTTTTTCTCTCTTAGGTGGTTGTGGGCCCAGATATCACGCTGCCTGAGGGCTCGGTGATCTCTTTGCACCCTCCGGATGCAGAGGAAGATGAAGATGATGGCCAGTTTAGTGATGATTCTGGGGCTAATCAGGAAAAGGAGAAAGTGAAGCTGAAAGGTGTGAGGCTCAGCAGGTGTGGGGCATCTGTGCATCTCTCCGCCCCATGGAGAAGTCTGTTTCTTTCCAGAGAAATTGATGCTGCTGCCAGGCCTTCTCAAAAGATCAATGCCTTTTCCAGGTTACAATCCAGCAGAAGTAGGCTTTGAAGGCCAGGGATACCTCTGGAAAGCTGCAGATGTGAACACGACAGAAGAGGAGGAACTAGGGCAGAGTCTGTGGGGTGAGCTAGACCTTACACCTGCCTGCCTTCTACTTAATCTGAATAGTTTTAAGAACTTTGAATGCCTTGGAATCTGATTATTATTGGGTATTATTCATACTGACAGGACACATATATTACTGTCTGTCAGTGTTTGGGTCTGGTCTTACCTTTTTAACTTCGTGTGTGTGTACATGCATGTGTACAAGTGTGTTTTATGTATGCATGTGCCATGTCAGGAGAGTAGAGATGAAAGGACCACTTACTGGAATTGGTTCTCCTTCCACCATGGGGTTCCTGAGGATTGGCAGTGTGTGTCTTTAAATGCTGAGCTTCCCCTCCTCCACCCATCCCTTTTTCATAGGATAGGCTCTCTGGGGCTGGAAAGATGGCTCAGTGATTCAGAGCCACTGGCAACACCCACATGGCAGTTCACAACTATTTGTAACTCCAGTTCTGGGAGATCTTGATACCTCCACACCAACACACATAAAGTTAAATAAATTTAAAAAAAAAAAAAAAAAGATAGGCTCTCTGTAACCCAGGCAGCTGAGAATGACCTTGAGCTTACTGACCCTCTTCCATTTCCTCAGTGCTGACGTTGCATAGCGCACCTGGTTTTGTGTGGCTCCAGGCTCCCCCAACTGAACTGTATCAGTGGCTCCTCTTTTCTTTGTTCTTAGGACTCACCATCAATATGGAAGACGAAAGTGAGACTGAAAGTGAGCGAAGTGTGGATTCTGAGGAGCTGGACAGCCGGGCAGGGTCCCCTCAATTGGATGACGTCAAAGGTGTGAACAAAGTGGGACAATTTATTCTTTGCTGTCTCAGCTAGCCAATGGCTCATGTCTACGGTAGTCAGAACTAGCTGACTTAAAGCAAAGCCTTTGGAAAGATGACTCTCTTTCCTTTCAGTCTTCCAGAATGAGGTCCTGGGAACACTGCAGCGAGGCAAAGAGGAGAATATTTCCTGTGACAATCTAGTCCTGGAGATCAACTCTCTCAAGTAAGAGTAACTCCATCCTGTTTTCTCCTCCGGGCTTCTCCAAGAACAAAGATGTTCTCTCCAAGTTGTTCCTTCCAGAGTAGGAGACTGGATAGGAGAAGGCTAGGAGCATTTGGAGCAAGAGGAGCACTAGCATCTAGCCTCTCCTCCAGGGTACCGTCACAACCTCCTGCTCTTAGAGCTGAACGGCGGTGAACCCTGGAGCCATGCTGTAGTAACTACTTCTGCTGCAACAAAATGCCCCGAGAAAGCAACTTAGGGAAGGAGTGGTTTGTTTTGTCTTACAGTTTGAGGATATAGTTCTGGTGGCAGGATCTGGAAGCATCTGGTCACATGGCATCTGCAGCAAAGCAGCAGAAGTGAATGCTGGTGCCACCCACACCTGGGATGTGTCCTCCCTCATGTCCAGAGACTTGTCTACTAGGATGATTCCAGGTTCTGTCAAGTGTTCCATCACTAGTAACCATAACACATGTGAATCTCCCCACAGGTATGCCTACAACATTAGCCTGAAGGAAGTGATGCAGGTTCTGAGTCATGTGGTCCTGGAGTTCCCCCTGCAACAAATGGATTCCTTGTTTGACCCAAACCGCTACTGTGCCATGCTGCTTCCTGTAAGCAAAGACTGAGGCCAGGTGCAAAGGGCTGAGTGGAGGCAGCCAAACATCTTTGCAGTGCGTGTCTTAAAAGGAAATTAGGAGCCAGTGGGCTTGCTATGGAGTTTCTGTGTTCATTCAACTTGCCTTTGAAAGGTGGTTGGTTTCTAGAGCGGCAGTAGTGGGTCCAGGGTCCAGTAATATTTAATACTGAATGGTCTTTAAGACTCCAGGATTGAGAGCATTCCAGGCCCCCAAAAGGACATTCAGAAATAATACTGGATATCAGGTATTATAGAACATATCTGTAGTTTAACTCTTCAAGGAAGTTAAGGCAAAAGAATCAGTGGAGCCCAGCCAGGGTAACACAGCAAAATTCCATCTCAAGGCTAAACAAAGTCTAAAACAACATGGAGAATAGACCTGCTGTTACTGAGCCCACAGTGATTTGACCCAGAACAAGATTAACCCTGGCTGAGGATAGGGATTTTGAGGCAGTCAGTAGCATCTCTCTGACCCACTCTTCCCTTCCCTGAGAATCTCATCCTTCCCAACCTCTTGTTGGAACAGTCCTTGAATACCTCTTACATGATTTCATACTGCCTGCGTCACCTCCCTCTTGTCCTTCCATATCATCAGTATTGATGGCCTTTGCTGTTCAACTTCAGGAGCATGCTAAGGAATGTGTCACAAGTGAAAGAATTCCTGCAGCATATCACAGTTCCATTTCCGCCTTCCCCTCCTTTTCCCATAGCTGCTCAAAGCCTGGAGCCCTGTTTTTAAGAACTACATAAAGCGTGCAGCTGACCATTTGGAAGCACTGGCAGCCATTGAGGACTTCTTCCTGGAGCATGAAGCTCTTGTTACTTCCATGGCCAAGGTGAACACCATCTCACACTTCCATGTCCTGCATGTGCATTGAAGCAGGCCTTCATGAACCCCACAGAAACACAAAACTTTTGCCTAGCCTGAAGTTTGTTCACCACACTCTCTGTCATGCTTACTGCTAGAGTAATGCAGCGTAGAGCCAGGCTGGTGCTGGTGAGGCAGCCATTGAGGACTGACCTGAAGTTGCATTAACCAACCATTCAGCAGGAGGTTCACAGGTCATGCCTGTCTCAGTACCAAAAAGAGTGGTTCACTCTTGTCTTTGGGTGGTAATGATGATGATTTGACTTGGTTTGTGTGTGTTTGTTTTCCTCAAACTGGCCTTAAACTTGTGGTGCGGTTGAGTTTGGATTCCTGATCCTCCTGCCTCCCTCCCCTCTACCCCCCACCCTACCCCACTCCACCCCTGTGTTGGCATTACAATACCTACCACTCTGCCACTCTCTTGTCTGTTTTGAAGAGGCTTCTTGGTTTGTGCAAGGAAGCTTAGAGCCTGGAGGTGCTGAGGTCTCCTCTCCAGTGTTAGCCTTTATTGTTATTATATCCTTGCTAGGTCCAAGAGACCCTAAGATTCCCCCTTTGACTTTCTGTAGGTTCTGATGGCTTTTTATCAGCTGGAGATCTTGGCTGAGGAAACAATCTTGAGCTGGTTCAGTCAAAGAGACATAACTGACAAAGGCCAGCAGTTACGCAAGAATGGACAGGTATGTTAGGCTGCCCTCTGCTCCTTGGATGCTCTAGTCCTCCACCTTAAACTCTAGGGACTTTGTGGTCAGAGCTGTTTATCTAATACCAAGCTCAGGAGCATACATGTTTCCCCTAGCAGCTCTCCCCTCTGCTTCCTTACAGCTGCAGAGGTTCATCCAGTGGCTGAAAGAGGCAGAAGAGGAGTCATCTGAAGATGACTGACGGGGACTGCCAGCTCCTGTGCTGTGCTATTTATTGGTTGCCCTCCTAACAGATAGGGCAGAACAAGAAAACTAGCTACAGAAGTATGAATGGCTACTACAGACAGACTTGATGGAACAGAAGTTGCAACTACAGTATTCCTACTGCTGGCAACCGTGTGCGTCTCATCTTGACTTTGGGAACGGGAGGTTAGACTGAAACAAAACTCTAGGAAAAATCTAGACAGACCCTGCAGTTGGAGGTAGGCCAGAGCAAGTGCTTTGTTCTCCAGCTTTCCCTCAGGGAACAGTAAAGAACAGCTGGCCCTCTCTGTTGTTTGTATTTGTTAATATTAAAAAGAGGGGTGTATTGGACTTCTCGCCAACTCTGGCTGATCAGCCAGGAGAGAACGTATATGATGATCTGACTTAGCTGCTTTGAGCCAACACCTGGAGGGAAGGGAGAAAGGTTGTGGTGGCCACAAGGTGGTGCTATGCTGCCTGACTAATTCCATTCCCCTGGCTCACAGGAAGTGGATGGCTGAGCTGCCTTCCCAAGCTCCATAGACTGGTCTGGTCTGGGGTGGTGTGACAGAGTCTATGTCCATAGCCTTTTCTGGTGTGGACAACATCTACCTGAAGGTGATGGTGCCAGGTGACAGCCATCTGTCACGCTAACCCTTTCCAGTGGACCCAGTACTGGTTCTATCAGAGATGCTGGGCCACATTCATCTTAAAAGAAAAGGAAACCCACTGAATGTAGGAGCACACGCCTTTAATTCCAGCACCGTGGAGGCAGAGGCAGCAGGATCTCTAAGTTCAAGGCCAGCAGAGCTGTTACCGGAGAAACCTTGGGGTCAGTGGGAGAGTAAGGGAACTCACCTAAGATGTTATGAATCTTGCAAGGCATAACTACATACTTTAACCTTATAACCCAGAATTCTGTCTGCTTTAGTGAAGTGTAAACTGTCCCAGAAGCAAATGAAACCTAAAGCCAGAAATGGACATGCTAAGAACATAGAAGTTCCTGTGAAGTATGCTTTCGCTTATGCTGAGTTTAACGTGTGGCAGGAATTCTAACTATCCACGTGCTATTTCACTGAACCTTTGCCGTCCACCCTGTGGAGTAGCTCTTGTCGTTTTCTGATGAGACGGCTGCAGCTCAGAGAGGCCTCTGACCTTAGAACTGGAGTTTGTCATTGTGTTATGTGGCTCCTTTTGTGAGGTCTTTGTTGCCTTCATATAGGGTGAGTCATTAAGTTTCTCTTGACATTAACCTATAGTAAATGTCACACACTTGGCATCATAGACAAAATAGGCGCCTTTGTTTCAGTTGAGTGGAAAGGAATAAACTAAACGGGGCTATTGAGCTCTACTTACAGGTGAAGAGGCATTTTTGAAAAGGAAGAACAAAAAAAACTTGGCATAGTAGCAACACTTGGAAAGTGGAAGCAAGCCGTTCAAGAGTCCCAGACTAGCCTGGGCTATGGGAGACCCTTGCCAGGTCCAGGATCTAATGTCTAGAGAAAGCATACAGAGATGATGGCCTGTACCTATGGGACAATTAAGAAGCTATAAGACATCTTGATGTTGGCCAGGTGGTGGTGGCACACATGTTTAATCCCAACACTTGGGAGGCAGAGGCAGGTGGATCTCTCTGAATTCAAGGCCAGCCTGGTCTACAGAGCCAAGAAGGCTCCAAAGCTACACAGAAACCCTGTCTCAAAACAAACAAACAAAAAAAAGACATCTTTATCTGTTCAGATAGTGCACAGATCAGAATTGACAGAACTTTAAGAAGGGATTTTTCTAATTAGGGTAATAGAGGAGGCGTCACCAAACTGTATTGCTTAAAGTCGGCTTAGAAAGGAAGTAAAGCTAGAGCACGTCCAAAGCAGAGATCTCCAAGCCCCTAAAGGAGAGGTAGGAAGGCGTAGAACTCCCTAAGGAGAACAGGAGATAGCGGTGAATTAGATGTGTTAACGTTTTGAAAACTTGAAAATAGAATAGTAAGGGCTAGAGAGATGGCTCAGTGGATAAGAACTCTTGTCCTTAGAGAGGACCCAGGTTTGATTCCCAGCACCCACTGAGCATAACTCCAGTTCCAGGATGCACATGATACATAGACATACATGTGAGCAAAACACTCATTCACATAAAATAAATCTAAAGATAAAAACTTCATGGAATAATAAAAGGTAGCTTAAAATAGATGATTCTTCTTGCTGGTGTAGAGTTAACAAGCCAGTGTAAAGTCTAGCACAGTGGTTCTCAAACTTCCTATGCCTCAACTCTTTGGGTTGTTTTTTGTTTGTTTTTTGTTGTTGTTTTTGTTGTTTTTATTTATTTATTTAGTATACAGTCTTCTGCTTGCATGTATACCTGCAGGCCAGAAGAGGGCACCATATCTCAATACAGATGGTTGTAAGCCACCATGTGGTTGCTGGGAATTGAACTCAGGACCTCTGGAAGAGCAGCCAGTGCTCTTAACCACTGAGCCATCTCTCCAGCCCCCTGCCTCGACTCTTTGATACAGTTGCTTACATGGTGACCCCCAGACATAAAATTGTGTTGGTTGCTACTTCATAGTTGTAAATTTTGCTAGTGTTGCAAATTGTAATGTAAATATCTGTTTTCGGATGATTTTAGGCGACAAAAGTTATTTGATTCCCCCCAAAATGGGTCTCTACCCACAGGTTGAGAACTGCTGGTCTAGAGCCTTAGAGGAAGGTAAAGGATTAGAGGCATGGAGCGAGGAACTCACACAGAAATCCACTTATAAAGAAATCCCTGCACACATACCATTGCCACTTACAGATCAAGCCAGCGGACTGCCTCTTCTCTGCAAGAAATAGACAGTTAAGTCTGTGAGCAATGGTAGGGAGAAATCACCAAAGAAAAATGTTTAAGAAGGTCATGAAACCAGGCATGGGGCATGACTGTTATCTCAAGATCTGTGTAGAAGGTTTACTGTGGTAATGGAGCACTTGGGAGTTGAAGGGATGTCAGGAACTCACGATCATCTTCAGTCATAAGCCAGTTTGAGGTCAATCCAGGCTGCCACACCTTGCCTCAGAAAAAAAGTCACAGGTTTCCAGACTTGAGTCTGGGCTCCCAGCATGATAAAAAGTCCCATGGGATTTCAAGATGTCAGACTCTCGACTCCATCAGAAATGTGGTTGGGATGGGGTTTTAAGTTGACTAAGGAATTAAGGGAAACTATGTGAGTGCTGGAACCTTGCATCCACACATTTACTTGAACCCCCTAGACGAAAACAACTACAGGGAGGAAAAATTGGCCTTTGAATGTGACACCTTACTTTCCTTGACCTTCCCAAAGAAAGACTTCCCCTACTTTACCACTCTGCAGTGAAACTTAATATTGCCCCTTGTACATAGAGCTCCAACCTGCATTTTTGTGCCTTGCATGCCATAAAAGCCAAGGCTCAAACATTTGAAGAACCCTCCAGCATGAGAAGCAAGAGCAAAGCACTACGGGAAACAAGGAAGCTCTACTAAAGTAGGATATTCCAAAAATATTAAAGGCAGGAAGCTATAATTAGGATTATGAAAACTCAAAAGAGGGAAAATACTGTGTCCATAAAGAAAACTGTCACAGGGAGAGAACCGAAGAATAAGAGTTCTTAGAACTTCTGAGGGCTGGCCAGGTGACTGAGCAGGTAAAAGCACTTGCCACACAAGCCTGCTGACCTGAGTTCAAGGGAAAAGTTCAATCCCCATAATGGAAGGTGAGAAATGGTTCCTGAAGGTTGCTGGCTGCCACATACTTGCGCAAGCAACTGCAGTGATGACAAACAGTGCATCTAAAGTGGCTGTAAGAACTGAGGGATGGGTAAGACGGGGATGCCTCGCTGTGTTCTCAGCCTTACATCTGCTTGGCTTGAGAGGTCAGTTTGTTTCTATTCTGTCTGGACATAACCAATATATCAGATAACTAAACTCTGATATATTGGATAAATAAGTGGTTGAAACGGTTCTAATAGGAAATCTTGTAATATGATGAAATTCTCAAAAATAATAGAGGCAAAAGGATACAAAGAGTCAATCTGGAAGGTCCAACATCTAATAAGAATTTCAAACAGCAAGAAAAAAGGTTAGTATAGTATCAATTCAAATGTTGATTTCTAGGCACTCCAATGCCTGGCACAGTGCATGAGAAAAGATCTCCATGAAGCAAAGCCAATACATACCTCTACTCCCAGCTTATCAGACACTGAGCCAAAATGGTTTGAGCCCAGGAATGAAAAACCAGCCTGGGCAACACAGAGGCCCAGAAATTAAAAGAATGCCCCAAAGCCTTCTAGAAAGAAGCCAAGTCTTGAAACGACACCAAATCAACCCCTTATTAATGAAAGTAGAAAACAAATGCCTTCAAAAATCTAAAGGGAAATTATTTTTAACTCTTCTTTTTAATTATTTTGCATGTGTGGAGGTGTTGGGGAGTACACACGTGCCAGTGTGCCTATGAAAGTCAGGTTTGCAGGACTTAGTCCTTCTACCGTGTGGATGCTGGGGATCAAACTCAGACTGTCTGCCTGTGCACTGAGCCACTGTGCCAGTCCTCAGTCATGTTAGATAGATGGCTTAAAAAAAATCTGGGCTTAATGGTAGAAATCTTGCCTACGTTCACAATACCCTAAAGTGGGGTGGGAGCACAAGCCTGTGATCCTAGGCAGGACTTCCAGTTTAAGGCTACTCTGAGCTGCATGCATTCCCAGCCAAAAACACCCAGTCTTAGAAGAAAAAGAAAAAAAATTATATTTTTCATTCTTTCTTTCAAAGAGAAATTCTTTCTTGTCAAAGAATGCAATAAGCTTTACTAAAACAGGAATAACATATCCAAGAAACAACCAGATTGGAGGAGAAGTAAAGGGAGTTCTGGGGATATTGAAAAGTTGCCTGGTGACAGTTGCACAGATGGGGTCAGCAAGCAGTATTCACAAGAGCAAAAGAAGGGAAAGTTCCAGAGACAGGCAAAGCTGGATTACCTAATAGATTGGACTGGATGAACAAAATGTCCTGAGAAACTACTGGGTTGTGTACAAAGAATAAAAGTTAACCAAACCAAATAGCAAAAAAGTGTTAAAGAAACAAGGAATATACGAGACTTAGAAGTATACGTTGACTGGTAGTTAAAACACTTTAACTGTTAAGTATTAAGTACTATCTAGTTAGCAAGTATGATTTTAGTATTTTAAGAAGTAAAAGGTGGGATGTCAATAGGCAATGTCTAGAATGTGTAAATCAAGAAATAGGCATGTAACATGCCTGTAACCCCAGCCACTCCAGAAGCAGAGGCAGAAGAGTAGAAAGTTCAAGGCCATATTAAAAAATTATTTTTAATACTGGGACTGGAGAAATGGCTCAATTGTTAAGAGGCTTGCTGCACTTACAGAAGACCTCAGTTCAATTCCCAGCATCTACATCATCGGTGGGTGGCTCACAGCTTCCTGTAATTCTAACTCCAAGGGATTGACGCCCTCTTCTAACCACCTCAGATACCTATAATGTGTGTACATACAAATATATATATATAAATAAATCTTGCCGGGCGGTGGTGGTGCACACCTTTAATCCCAGTACTCCAAGACGCAGGCCAGTCTCGTCTATGGAGAGAGTTCCAGGACAGCCAGGGCTACACAGAGAAACCCTGTCTTGAAATTTTAAATAAATACATTGTAGCATGCTTTTTCAGACTGCCAGCCCCAAAATGATGACACAGAGACTTATTAGTTATGAATTCTGGGCTTTATCTTATACTTGTTCCACAAGCTTTTCTTAGTTTAACCTGTTTCTATTCATCTACATTTTGCCTCAGGACTTTTTACCTTTCTCTCATTCTGTATGTCCTGCTTCATGTCTGTCTGACTGTCAGCTGCCTGACTGACTGGCCCTGGGTGTCTCCCTCTCCCTCATTCTCCTTATTCTTCGTGCCTGCTAGCACCACCTGTCCCTGTTCTACCAAGCTATTGGCCATTTAGCTTTTTATTAGATCAATCAGAAGCCTTAGGCAGGCAAAGCAACACATCTTTACATTGTTAAAAGCAGCATAAACAAATGTAACACATCCTTACATCCTTAAATGCAACATAAACAAATATAACATCTTGCCTAAAGTAATATTCCAGAACAATAAATATTGAAAACAAGTTTTAATATTGCTTAGTTATGAATACTCATTACTTGGAGAAAAGATTAAATGAAGGATAGGAACTTAAAACAGTTGTTATATAACTGCTGCTGATTATGTTCTTTTGCTTATTATCAAACGTTTGGTTATGATATAATGAGAAAGACTATAGAGGAAGATTGACAATTAGATTATGAAGGGCGTTGTGTATCATGTGGAGGGTGTTTGAAAGGTAATATGAAGAGGTTTCTGAGCAGAGGAGGTCCTGACATTTCAGGTGATAAAAATAGGTCCCAAAATGCAGACATGATAGCACATGGTAATCCCAGAACTCAGAAGCCTGAGGCAGGAGGGTTGCTGGAAGTTTCGAAGCCACCCCTGGTATACATTGTTACAAATGTATACCATAAAAAAGCTGAACCACAGACTGGCTGTACCTAATTCTGGTTTGATACCTACTGTCCCAATCATGCACATGCATGTTTGCGCCCTGTTTTTTTTCTTTATTTTTTTCATATGGGGGGGGTGTTTCAAGACAGGGTTTCTCTGTGTATCCCTGGCTGTCCTGGAACTTGCTCCATAGACCAGGCTAGCCTGAAACTCAGAGATCTGACTAAAGGAGTATGACACCAAGCCTGGCTGCTTGCATTCTTTTACTTCTTTTTGTCTTTTTTTTTTTTTTTTTTTGGTCGGGGGCGGGGTGGGGTTTTCGAGACAGGGTTTCTTTGTGTAGCTTTGGCTGTCCTAGAACTGAGTCTGTAAACCAGTCTGGCCTCGAACTCAGAGATCCACCTGCCTCTCTCTCCTGAGTTCTGGCATTGAAGGCGTGCACCACCACACCTGCCCAATCCATTTCTCAAACTACTTGTGCATAGGCGCTGAAGTTATAAGGATAAGAACTTGAACTTGCTCAGCCCACAAGGAGCTCAGTTTAGTCCCGTGACAGCAACGGTGTTGGCAGCAGAACCCAAAGATATACACCGAAGCCACCCTCCTCTGGGGATCCAGTTAGGTCTTCAGATCCATCCTCTTCGGCAGAAGGTGGCACCTGTATTCCACCCCTCCCCGGCTGCACGGGAGCCGGCAGACTGTTCCCTTGGGCCCACCCGGTTGAGACTTCATCTGCTGGGGCCTGAACCCGGAGCGCCCAGAACGGAGCGCCGCCCGGCGGGTGGGCGGGCAGTCGACAGAGCAGCCAGCGCGTCTGGGCGGGGCGGGGCCGCGCTGGGCTCAGCCCAGAGTCGGGAGGGCCGAGGCCACCGGAAGAGTCGCGGTTGCCAGCCGAGCGCCGGGAGTGGGGAGCGGAAGCGGCGGCGGGCGGCGCTGGGACCCGGGAGCGGCCGGAGAACAAGGGAGCTGGCGCCCCGGCCGGCGGCTGAGCGGGGCTGAGCAGCGGGCCGCGCCGAGCGCCGCCGGAGAGAGAGGCCCGGCCCCGCTGCCCGAGCAGGCCGCGCGCCGCGGGGCCGAGGCCGGAGCCATGGGCGAGACCAAGATCATCTACCACCTGGACGGGCAGGAGACGCCGTACCTGGTGAAGCTGCCCCTGCCCGCCGAGCGCGTCACCTTGGCGGACTTTAAGGGCGTTCTGCAGAGGCCCAGCTATAAGTTCTTCTTCAAGTCTATGGACGACGATTTTGGGTGAGGATGGCCCCCGCCCCGCCTCCGGGGAGCCCCTGCCGCTCGGTGCTGGGGGCCAACGCAGCCAGTTCGGACTTCCCTCGCTGCACTGGTTTATAGCCCTGCTTGCAGCAAGGGAGCGACTCGGTCACTTGGGACCCACTTGACTTTGAGGGACTCACGATCACCTCTTGGAGGCCTTGCCCTCCCAGTCCAGTGGGACCCTACTATTCAAGCCTCGACACTTCCCACGGATCAGCGGCCCCCGTAGACGTACATCCCTTCCACTCCAATCCAAAGTCCTCAGCCCTCCTTCCAGTTGCCACCTTTTAAGCATAGAGTTGGGGTATATTGACACCTAGCCTGCCTTCCCCATCCCTTGAGCTCTGCAACTCAGAGCCTTATTTGGAGTGTGCTGTATCTAAGGCTGCAGCCGGTGGGACTTTGAACTGGAGAAGGAGTTGGTGGGGGCTGGGAGGGGGTCTGCCAGGATGGATGCTGGACCTGATGTTTATTGAGCGTTCTCTCCTCTCTCCTTGGTCGATGGGGTGTTGCCTGACCCGGAGGAGGAGGAGTCCTCACTAACCAGGTGCTGGGGCCTTTTCTCGCCAGATGATGATCCCAGAGGAGATGTTGCATAGGGCTTCAGAGCCTGGATGGGAAGGCCTGTTGGTGTTCTCTTGTCTTCCCCTCCCTACCCAGCTGCAGTTTAGAAGCAGGGACTGCCCCTTTAAGAGAGGTTGGAATGTTGGAGCCTGAGGGTTCTGTAGCAGCTGGCCTGAGAGGGGACACACACACATACACACACACTCACTCACTCACTCACACCCCTCTCTCAGGGCCTGAGGTTTGCCCACGTTAACTGGACAGTGAGCCTAGAGGTCATGGAGAAGGCACACACACACCCTCCCAGGGATTGAGGTTTGCCCATGTTAACTGGAAGTGGGCCTAGAGGCCATGAAGAAGAAACACACACACGCACACACACACGCACACACACACACACCACCCCTCTTCTGGGCCATGCAGGCCTGAAGGTCCCTCTGATGTACTTGCCTGAGGCTGCACTGTGCCTGCAGCTGAGGCCCCAGAGCTGGGTGAGGGGAAACATTCTTCTCCCCAGTGTTCATTAGTCTGGCTTCTCTCCCAAGGCCCGCCCTCCAGGTCCCAGGAGGCAAGCACCTTCTGTCTCCTGTCTGCCTTATTTGCCATCTTCTTCCTGGAACTCAGCATTTGATGAGCTCTTGAAACACTGTGTGTAGCAGTGTTTTGTACAGTGGAGAGTAGATGGGACTGTTCCTGATTCCATTCTTGCCCTGGGATGAGGGCTCCAGTGTGGTAATGATTGTCTTAAGTCTAGAGTAGGCAAACCTGGTCGAAAGATCTTTTCAGGATCTATCTGGGAGAGTTGGGGGATACTGGGTGGGTGTCTCAACCTGACTTGAGTGAAATAAGGAGAAGAGAGCCTGAAGGAACTGGATAATATTTCAGGGTATGCTGGGCCAGATGCCTGGAGAGATTAGAATAGTCTTGTATCTCCACCCCCACTTGCCTCTGCCTCCCAAGCAGACCACTGTGGGCTGCTTCCTGCCTTCCCAAGGTTGTGTGAGCAGAACTAACTACAATTATAAAAGGCTTCCCATTGCCTCTGCTAACTGCTCATAGAATATTTTTCTTTAAATCAACTGTCTGTCCACTCTTTTTTTTCTTAGCTGACCAAACTAATACAGCGGTATCAACTACAGGACTGATTATCTGTTTTATTTATTTCTAAACCACATTATGAATAAATATTAAACTATTGAACTAAGAGACATTTATCATGTGCTACCTGAAGCCATCTTATATCCATCTGTGGTCCTTGAAGCACCTTTTGCAAAATTATCAGGTGGCTGTTCTAGCAGGGTTGAGAACAATGCTAAGAGTGAAATGGATGTGATTAATTGGTTGGTTTACCTCCCCCCAACACACACACACACCAAGGATAAATGAGCGAAAGACCCTGTAGGGCTCTCCTATTACAGAGGACTAATAGTAGAGGATCCTGTTCACAGTTTATTTCATTTTTTTTTAATTTTACAAGCTCATCATATGGTACTTCAGTCTGACAGTGATTTGATTCTTTGCGCATCTTTCATCTCTGACTCCTACCAGACTATGAAATAGGCACAAATATCCCCCCTGTGCAAATGAGGAAATGAGACTGCAAGAAGCCTAAATAGCTTCCCCTGTGTCGCACAGCTAGTAAATGACAGGTTGGTTGGTATGGGGGTCTCACGCCAAAAGCTAAGGTCCTGACCACACCACTGTAGGGGTGTGTGTGTGTGTGTGTGTGTGTGTAAAGAGAGAGGGAATGAGGGAAGGGGGTAGACATAATAGAAATACTATGTAAATGGCCATTTTATATATTTTCCTCTTTGAAAAAATAGTAAACCTTGGCAAACTGGGGAAGTAACAGAGCACTCCTGCTAGCCTAGGCCAGTGATCCTGCCGACAAGAGAGCAAGCATGTCAGGAGGAGGAAGCCTGCTACACCTTAGTCTCAGAGGTTCAGACTGTGAGGCCTTAGGAGTCCCAACTCCCATCTGGTCTCCAAAAATATTTGTCCAGCTTGGGGTAGACTTAGCTCTCTTAAATTACTTGGGAGCCAGTACAGGCCCTTGCCTTGGTGAGGCCTGATGACCTGGGCTCTAGCCCCAGGACCCACATGATGGAAGGAAAAAATCCAACTTCCACAAGTTGTCCTCTGACCTCCATACACCTATACACCTGTACACACACATACACACACACACACTAAAAATTAATAAAAATCTTGAAAAGAAAAGGGGGATTACATGTAATGAGAGAGTGTGGATCTTACTAAAACTATAGAGTCAGTAACTAGTTTGTAAGAGTCTCATTTACCAGGATGAGACAAAGGCTTAGAGAAGCTAAATGATGTCTCTAAGCTGGGAGACCTTCTAAGTGGCAGAATGGGTATCTGAACCCAATGTTGTTTATCTGCCTCTAATCTGAGTTGAGGGAGAGACACTGCTGTGGAGTCTTGACTACTCAGCTCTACCACAAGGGTCCAGTCGAAGGTTCCTCCCAAGCTGCTGAAGTCCAGCTGCTCATTGTGAGTCAGCAGAGGCTTGTAGACCCGGTGGTGACCCCAGAAAGAGAAGAAACATCTGGAGGGTGGAGTGATGGGGGGACTCGGCCAAACTTTCCCACCACAAGGACCCAGAATCCATGCTGTGTGTCATGTGTACCCTCTTTTCTCTTGAGCCCAGGTTACCATGCAAGCCTGGGGAACCCAATGGCCCGACTGGCTGGTTGGTCTGGGCTGCTTTCTTAGGGTCACTATGGGGTTAGCAATAAAAAGGGAGCTGAATGGAAGGGAAGCTGGCAGCCTTGGCTTGGGAGCTTCATTGTAAACTCAAGAATGCACCACAAGGAAACCGCTGTCCCAGTGACGGGGTCTAAACCTCACAGCTTCCTCTGTTGTTGTAGTCCCAGACCCCTAAGCATATGTCCTCCTCTAACCTGTGGCCACATTTGCCTCACTCTGTACCCCTGGGGTGAGTGACAGTGTGATGGTCCAAACAGTTTCTATTTCCATCTCTGGTCCCAAACCATAGTTGGTATCTAACTTCTGGCTCTCTCACATTTCCAAGGCCAAACTGCATACCATGGCCACATTCTATGGTCTCTTGTGCCCCACGTTACTTCCCCCCACCCTCCATAGACCCATTACATCTGTCATCAACTGGAAAAAAATGCAACATAGAGTGAAGAGAGAATTGAAGTCAGAAACAACCTGGGGTTCAGTTTCAGCTCTAACGTCTCTTAGTATTGTAACCATAAATAAGTTGCCAAATGTCAGTGTCTTTATTCATGAAATGAGAATTATATTGTCTACCTAATGAGGCTGGAGTAAAATTATATATTTCTATATATACATATATACATACATATGTCCTGGAACTCTCTTTGTAGACCAGGCTAGCCTTGAACTCAGAGAGCCAGCTGCCTCTGCCTCCCAAATGCTGGGATTAAAAGTGTGTGCCACTACCCCCAGCTTTTATTTTAGTAAAATTGTATGTTCTGAGTATAGCAATAGAAGATATAATAGATAGAAATGCAGAGTCACACAAACTGGGATTCAAGCACCAGCTTCCTACTTGTTGCTAGTGTGTTTAGGTGGCTTGTTGAACCTAGGCTCAGTTCCCACTTCCCTAGAGCATCATTGTGAGTGTGGATGAGACAGCATATAAGTGCTCAGCATACTGCTGGGCCTGTAAGGCATACTCGATAAAGCCAATTGTCACTGATAATTTCCTTCCTTTCTTAGGAGTGAGGGGTGAGGGTCCTCATATATACCAAACTGGCCTCAAACTCACTAAGGCTGAGGACGGCCTTAAACTGATCCTCTTGCCTCCACCTCTCTAGTTCTAGATTACAGGCATGCACAGCCATGTGAGATGTACGAGCTACATCTTCAGCCCCCTTACTTATTCTTCGTTTAACTGTGACAGAATCCCATTCTGTTGCCGAGGCTCACCTCATAATCCTCCTGCCTCAGCCTCCCAGACATGTGCCACATGGATGCTTATGAATGCCTTCTCTCCTCTTTCCACTCCCTAAGCTCCTTGCCCACAGCTCTCAGAACTGAGTCTGGATTCCTAGCTGAGAAGAGAAGAACAGTAGGAAGTGTGCCTTTTCCCAGCTGAAGGTCAGAGGGGAAAGGAAAGTCATGGGACTAGGACAAGCGCTCTGGAGGTTCTGAGGTGTGACGAGGGGCCATAATAATTGCCAGTCACCTGATGGCTGAGTTGATGCTCTAGCAAGACAGTTGGCCCAGAGACGGCCCTGCCAGAGGGGTGGCCCAGAGCATAGTGTGTGTTCCTGACTTCTGATCCTCCCCACAGCTCCTTCTTCTCTGTTCTACTTCCTGGAGGTGCTAAGGATATGTCCCTAGTCCCTCCTCACAGTTGAACAGTCTTGTGTTGATGGCTTGATCTCACACTTGGGGTAAAGGACGACTCAGATTATGAGCATCCTCCATTCCGACATAAGAAAGTCTCTCTGTCAAACCTCAGGTTGTCAAACAGTAAAAAAAAAAAAAGAAAAAAAGAAAGAAAGTCTCTCTGACATCTCCCTTTCCCTGCAGAGTGGTGAAGGAGGAGATCTCGGATGACAATGCCAAGCTACCCTGCTTCAATGGCCGCGTGGTGTCCTGGGTAAGGGCCGCCAGCCTCTAGCTGTATCCCCGTGCTGGCTAGAGGGAGGGAAGGCTTAGCTAAGATTGCATTTAGGTATTTTATGGCCTTTGTATCTGAATCTACCTTTAGTTTTCTAATAATTTCTTAATCTAGAGTCTTCAGCCTTTAATAAAATTGCGAGAATAGTGGAGGGAGGAACAGGAACACGTGGTGGAGACTCAGAGGTCTCCTGTGTCCATCCAGACACCTGCTGCCAGCTGGCATCCTCTGTCGTTTGTGCTGTGCCCCAACTCTGCTACAGTCACCCATGCCTGCCAGCCCTTCCCCCTCATGCATGTGGCCAACTGCCCTTGCATGGGCCTGTCTTCTCGGTCTCACTCCCTCCAGCCTTTGATGTCGTGTTAGCAGCAACCTCTTGCCTTGCTTTGGCACCCTTGTGACCACTCATTTTCTTCTTGGCAGCTGGTATCTGCTGAGGGCTCTCACCCAGAGCCAGCCCCCTTCTGTGCTGACAACCCGGCAGAGCTGCCACCTTCAATGGAGCGCACAGGAGGCATTGGGGACTCTCGACCCCCATCCTTTCAGTAAGTGTGACTTCAAGGAGGGAATGACCCACGGGGAAGGGGCGCCTCAGCTCAGCCCAGGACTGGGTAAGGGAGCCCCCAGCCTCTTCTCTTCTCCAACAAGCCCTCCCTACCCTTTTAGCCCTCATGCTAGTGGAGGCAGCCAGGAGAACCTGGACAATGACACAGAGACCGACTCCTTAGTGTCTGCCCAACGGGAGCGGCCCCGACGGAGGGATGGCCCAGAACACGGTTTGTATCCCTCACTTCCAGCCCTTCCCCGCAGATTTCAGCTAGCTCCCTGCCCCTTTACCCTATTTCCTGAGCTTTCGATATGCCCGGCCCCTGGCCTGCCCGCCATATATCCCTTCTTCCCTACATTGGGCCTTGCATGAACCCAGCTGCCTACCTCCCTTGCAGCGGCCCGGCTCAATGGAACTGCGAAGGGGGAGAGGCGGCGGGAGCCAGGCGGCTATGACAGTTCATCCACCCTTATGAGCAGTGAGCTGGAGACTACCAGCTTCTTTGACTCAGATGAGGATGACTCCACCAGCAGGTGGGGCTTGCCTTTCATAGGTACTGGGATGGGAGTGAGGAGGACAAGTGACCCATGAGGAGGCTGGAATCCTGCTGATGCTTCACCTCTGGGAGGGATGTGGGCGTTGTGTTGGGACCAGGGCTGCACAGTGCCTCTTACGGGGCCAGGATGGGCCAGCCTGGTGGGGAACGACTTTGGGCCCCACAGGTTCAGCAGCTCCACAGAACAGAGCAGTGCCTCGCGCCTGATGAGGAGACACAAGCGGCGGCGGCGGAAGCAGAAGGTCTCCCGGATTGAGCGGGTATGGGCTCTTCGACGTTGAGGATGAGCAGGGCACATTATGAGTCCTTCCCAGGCAGGACTTGAAGCCCTTCTGTTTGGTTTGGTGATTAGAATCTTAGGGATAAAGATGGTGGGTTGAGGAGGAACAACCACCCTGCCTGCTGCTCACAGCCACTGTCTCTTCCAGTCCTCGTCCTTCAGCAGTATCACAGACTCCACCATGTCGCTCAATATCATCACAGTTACTCTCAACATGGGTGAGTCTGCTGAACACGGTCCAGTGTCTCTGCTGGGATGGCGTAAGGGGTTTCTGGGAAATGCAGCACACATTTTCTGGGACTTGGGGTGGGATTTCAGTGTCAGAGTACAAGGCCCTGGGTTCCATATCTGAAACAGGAAGAACTATATATGTCCCTTATTCTCGTGTTGCTGTTGTTTTTATAAATGCTGGCATGCAGTGTAATCATTTTAGTATTTCATTGTCAGGGCCTCAACAGATAACCAGAGAACTGTGGTACCATGAGAGGTTTCCTGGGGGAGGTGATTTCTGAGAGCGAGCCCTGTCCCTGTTCATCTTGCCATTGCATCCTTCCTTGCTCTCTGACTTCTGACTCTTTAGACAACAGCTGGTGCCTGGTGGCTCAGCAGGTGGGCCTGTCACCAAGCCAGAGTCCAGTCCCCAGAACCCACATGGTAGAAGGAGAAAACTGACTCCCACAAGTTGTCCTCTGACCTGCGCACACACGCATAAATACAAATGAGTGCAAAATAAATAGATAAAAATGTAATAAAAATTTTTAAAGGCAGTTAAATATGACAGAAAGAGCTTAACTTGAGTCTGAGTTTAACTCCTGCCACCTACTGGCTTAGGAAGGACACATAGGTCTTGCTGATCTGTAAAAGTAAGTCCGGAGTCCCTGCCTTACAACCAGTAGGAAAATTGAAAGCATGTTTAAGTGCACACTGTACAGTAATATTTACATGGTTAGTATGTCAGTCAGAACCTCTCTCTCTGCCCTGTACTAATGGGTGGGGGCCCTGACTGTCTCAAGGTGTTAAATTATTTCCTGCAGAAAAGTATAACTTCTTGGGCATCTCCATTGTGGGCCAAAGCAACGAGCGAGGTGATGGAGGCATCTACATTGGCTCCATCATGAAAGGTGGGGCTGTGGCGGCCGATGGACGCATTGAGCCAGGAGATATGTTGTTACAGGTATCAGTGTCTACCCTGGGTGGTAGGATAGCGAGAAGTCCCCACTGTCTGGAGGAAGCCCCTCAACGCAGCTCCCCTGTCCATCTCCTGGGCTCCCCCTGTTATCTCACTCCTTGCCTTCTTTCTCAGGTAAATGAGATCAACTTTGAGAACATGAGCAATGACGATGCAGTCCGAGTACTTCGGGAGATCGTACACAAACCAGGGTATGAATGGGTTCGGCTTCTGGGGAAGATGGGGAAGGTATTTCTGGAAGGAGGCTTGGTCTGGCCTTCATACATCCTGCCTTTACTAGGACAACCTTGTTTTCAGGCCCATCACTCTGACTGTAGCCAAGTGCTGGGACCCAAGTCCACGTGGCTGCTTCACATTACCCCGGAGTAAGTAGACCAGGGATTCAGCCCAAAGTTGGTGCTGGCATATGTCAACTCTGTCCCTCCTCTTTTGAGGGGGGATGGGCAGCCTGTGACTCCTTGTCCTTGCAGGTGAGCCCATCCGGCCCATTGACCCTGCAGCCTGGGTCTCTCACACTGCAGCCATGACAGGCACCTTCCCTGCCTATGGCATGAGCCCTTCCCTGAGCACCATCACCTCCACCAGCTCATCTGTCACCAGCTCCATCCCTGACACAGAACGTGAGTACTCAAGCCTGTCCTTTGGGCCCTGCAGACAAGGTATGATGACTTGTGCACTACAGAGGGCCAGTGAGAGTGTACTCACTCCAGACACCTCACACTGCAGCCTTCCCCAGTGGGCACTTAGAACTGCACTGGACATTATTTGCGTCCTCACGCATGGTGAGCGCCCACAGAGCCTCAGTTTACTCTCGTTCAGTGGGACTACCAGTATATACTTCACCAGGTTCCTGTGGTGTTTAACAAGAGGGTCTCAGTAGAACGTTATTACTGTGTGGCATGAAGTAAGCACTCATTTTTATTGTCATAAATGTACATCTGCACTGTGCTAAGTACCTTCATGAAATCATTGAATTATTCTGAGTGGGAGAGCGGGGACGCTGCTCTTGTCTTCCTAACTCCATGGTGACTTTTTGCCTCACTACACCACCTCTCCCCCTAGGCCTAGATGACTTCCACCTCTCCATCCACAGTGACATGGCAGCCATCGTAAAAGCCATGGCTTCCCCTGAATCAGGGTTGGAGGTTCGAGACCGCATGTGGCTCAAGATTACCATTCCCAATGCTTTCATTGGTAAGAGAACCTTACAGCAAGACGAAGGGAAGGGTGGGGAGTCGTGGAGCAGGCAGGGGTGGAGGGACCCAACAGCTACCTTGGGCTACTTCTTTGAGCTGTTAATTGCCCCAGCCTCACAGCTTCTGTGAACCCAGAGGAACCCAAATCAACTGGCTGCCTTATCTCCAGGCTCAGATGTGGTGGACTGGCTGTACCACAATGTGGAAGGATTCACAGACCGGAGGGAGGCCCGCAAGTACGCCAGCAACCTGCTGAAAGCCGGTTTCATCCGCCATACCGTCAACAAAATCACATTCTCTGAGCAGTGCTACTACATCTTTGGTGACCTCTGTGGCAGTACGTGCCTCCCCACCACCTTTTCTTCTTGCCTTTTTTTAGAGACTGGGCCTTGCTCTGTAGATTATACTGAGCTAATACCTGCTGTGTAGCCTGCTTGACTTCGAACTTGCAGAAATCCTCCTGCCTCAACCTCCTGAGTGTTGGATTATAAGTGCATGCCATCACCATACCCAGAATCACCCCACCTTCTTGTCTCCTGGATAGGAGTAAGAGTGTGATAGGGTGTGATATCATGGGAGTTAGGGCGTGATGTGATAGAGTGAGGGTGTGACGTGATGGAGTGAGGGTGTGATGTGATGGAGTGAGGGTATGATGGAGTGAGGGTGTGATGGAGTGAGGGTGTGACATGATGGAGTGAGGGTGTGACGTGATGGAGTGAGAGTGTGATGGAGTGAGGATGTGATGGAGTGAGGATGTGATGGAGTGAGGGTGTGACGTGATGGAGTGAGGGTGTGACGTGATGGAGTGAGGGTGTGATGGAGTGAGGGTGTGATGTGATGGAGTGAGACTGTGACGTGATGGAGTGAGGGTGTGACGTGATGGAGTGAGTATGACGTGATGGAGTGAGGGTGTGATGTGATGGAGTGAGAGTGTGACATGAGGGAGTGAGGGTGTGACGTGATGGAGTGAGGGTGTGACGTGATGGAGTGAGAGTGTGATGTGATGGAGTGAGGGTGTGATGGAGTGAGGGTGTGACGTGATGGAGTGAGGGTGTGACGTGATGGCATGAAGGCTATGATATGGTGGCTGACTCCAAGAAATCTAGGTAGGCTTAACAGAGCTGGGGTCTGGTTCAAAGCTTGACGGCCCTAGGATATAAGTAGCCCAGCCTCGCCTCTTCCTTGGTCTTCCATCTCTCTGTTGAACCTCAGATTCTCTAACTGCTGTTCTGTGCTTGACATGGTACCAGTAGTATCAGAAGTGTCATCCTTCCATCCCACTCAGTCTTCACCTCCCGGTGGGGGAGGGGCACGGATACTGTCCATGTTATCAAATGAGGAAATTGATTTACTGCTGAAATAGTCTATCCTAGGTCACAGAATTAGAAAGTAAGTAGTTAGGCTTTGGATCCAGATCTTCCAGTTGTAGTTCCCACTGTTCTGGGAACTTGCTCTGGGTACATACCACATGCTCAAGGTACGTGATGCTCCAGAAACATTGTTCAGCAAGTCTAAACAGAGTGCCTGCCCTTGACCATGCACCAACAGATACTACCAGGTCAGGATATGGATTGGCCAGGGAGCCCTGTCTTTCTAAGAACCCAGGGGGTGAACCATACCATGGAATGAAGCTGGAGAAATTGTCAGGTTGCAGAGGACTTTGCAAGCTGCTCTAAGGCAATTAAATTTGATCCTGAGAGGGCCTTTGAGAATAATTAAGCCAAATAGCCTTGGAGACCCTTCGTTTTTGGTAGCCTCTAGATGACCTCAAACAGATACCTCTGTTCATGCCAGCAGCTAAGCCACAGCCCCAGCACCAGCTGACACCTCTGCCCAAAAGAGTTTTCCTTCATACCTGTGGTGCTGGCTGGCACCCAATGCTAACTCAGACTGCTTCTGGGACTAGAGTGGCCGATATTATGAAACACCGTCCCTTCATAGAGGGCAGGGTTCCTGGCCCAGCAGCTCTGACAGAGTCATGGTGGACTTTGGACTGTGGCAGTTCTGGGTTCAAATGTCACCCCTTACTGTGAACATCAGTAGGTGCTCCAACTCCTAAGTCAGAGGTGGAGGAAGGAAGAACCTAGGCCATAGGGTGGTCTTGAACATAGCATAAAGTATGTAAACTGCTCAGAACAGGAACTGTGTGACCCACAAAGAAGTGCTCCAGAAAAGCTGCCTACTGTTCATATATTTAATTGATTATAAGGTGCACTTTTGATTTTCACATTCTATTATCTGAAATTGGGTATATCCTCCATCAATAGTAGGCTAATAGACACTGCTTATTATTGATACTGTTAGCAGACATCAGTCCAGGGCCCCAGACCTCTGGGGCCATACAAAGCTTCCAAGACAGCTAAGGCCGTTTTGCTCAAAAGATATTTTCTTGCTGGGCCCAACTGGGTCCTTCACCTAGGCCACCAAAGGTTCAGCTCAGGATGTGCATGACAGAAAAGCCTTTTGCTTCTCAGAGGTCACACTCTGCTGAGCTGGGAATGTTGTAGGCTCAAAGAGGAACTTTGTGCTCTCCCTGAAGTATACTCTTGGTCCCCAGGACAGCAGCCTACAGCCTAAAGACATCAACAGCTGTTTGTATTCGAGACAGTACAGGCCTGCATGCTGCCACTGGCCTCTGGACAAGTTAGTGGCTTGGCTGGCAGGCTCCATAAACAGTTTCAGAGCCCCATACCCTGACTTCTTCCTGCAAAGCTGGCTGGATCACCGTGGGCCTTGGAAGAAGATCTAATGGTATAGATGGCCTCTATAGGGCAATTATAGCTTTCTTAGAATTCATGTGCCGTGAGCACAGTATGACCTAGCACGGTAATCAGTCCTGGTAGCCCTTTATAAACTCCCTTCAGGGAAGTTCTAGCTCTTGTGAGGACAGCTTCCCTTTAGGAAGTACACAAGTTCAAGGATGGAAGAAAGTTAGGAAGTAGTGGTGCTAGTGAACTGGTGCCAGCTCTGGCTGCAAGCAGGATGGGGAGTTCTTTCTGGCCCCTCCTATGCCATCCCCACTCTCCACAACAGTACCAGGAAAATGTGATCAAGGCAAGAGCCTTCTACAAAGGAGGCCCTTAAAAGACAATGTGTTCATTTAGGATTCTGCCAACCCCTCTTTCTCTTTTAATTTACCCTCCACCTATTGTATATTGGGTTGGTTGACCTCCCAATCCTGCTGGAATGACACAGGTGCACACATCCCACCCAGCCCATTCTGAACCCCTCCTCCTCTTTTGAGACAGGACCTTACTACATATCTCTCTGGCCATCCTGGAACTTACTGTGTAGACCAAGCTAGTCTTGAAGTCTCAGAGATCTGCCCCCTCTGCCTCCTGAGTGTTGGGATTAAAGGAGTGGGCTATCACACCCACCCCATTCTGAACTTTTATTTTTAAGAATTATGTTTATTTTTTGTGTGTGAATCCTTGGCCTGCATGTGTGTCTGTGCACCATATGCATGCAATGCCCAAGAAGGCCAGAAGAAGTTGCTGGTTCCCTGGAACTGTAGTTACAGATGGTCGTGAGCCGCCATCTGAACCCTAATCTGCCAGAGCAGCCAGTGCTCTTCACTGCTGAGCCTTCTTTCCAGCCTCATCCTGGACTTTTAATAATAATAAGTTATTATTTGTCTTGGGGGAAAACATTCACCTCAGTTTTCCAGTTTTCCCAGACATCCCCCTCCTAATTAATCTGAGAAGGTGAGTGTATAAGCAGCTCTCTGCTTCCATTCTATCTGCAGCTTAGGTTAACTCAGGCTGCTCATTTAACCTCTCTGGACTTTCGTTTCCTCGCCTAGAGAAGTGACTATTACCCCTTTGTGAGTTGCTGGGTAGTGTTATTTTGTGTTTTGTTTTTGTTTTATGTGCATTGGTGTTTGGCCTGCAAGAGGGTGCTGGGTACCCAGAACTGGAGTTACAGACAGTTGTGAGCTGTCATGTGGGTGCTGGGAATTGAACCTGGGTCCTCTGGAAAAGCAGCCAGTGCTCTTAACCACTGAGCCATCGCTCCAGCCCCATGTGTAGTGTGCTTCATGAATCACAGTGCTACCATACCTTGGGGGCTTCTAGTACTTCAGCCTTCCACATTCCCTGACTTTACTTCTCTCTCAACAGAAGAGAAAACGGCAAAAGAGATGAGAGTGGGTTAGGTGGGTGGGGTCATTTTTGTTTGTTTTATTTCTGCTTTGTTTTTGTTTCATTTTGGAGTTCTTATTTTTCAGTTGTTTGAGACGGTCTGATAATGGAGCCTAGGCTGGCTTCAAACTTACCATGTAACCCAGGTTGGGCTTGAATTCATATCTGGTCTCTTGCCTCAGCCCTTCCGGTACATAACAGTGTTGTGTATTAGTTGTGGAGGTTGGCTGTAAGCTATTGGGAGTGGCCAAGGAGATCTGCAGGCTTCCCATTCTGTCCATAAATTTAACACTGTTGCCTGCAGTCCAGCTTTGGCTGGAGATCTCCTGATTGTGGGCGTGGGATACAAAACAGACCAGTTTACCAAGTCCTCTTCCCACAGATATGGCCAACCTGTCACTTCACGACCATGATGGCTCCAGCGGTGCCTCTGACCAGGACACACTAGCTCCTTTGCCGCACCCAGGGGCGGCTCCTTGGCCTATGGCTTTCCCTTACCAGTACCCACCACCTCCGCATCCCTACAATCCACACCCAGGCTTCCCAGAACTAGGCTACAGCTACGGCGGGGGCAGTGCCAGCAGTCAGCACAGTGAAGGTAAGTCAGAGAACCAGGCAGAAGGAAGCTGCAGGGAACCCTGGCCACCTCTGTGTCTCCATCTTGGCCCTGTTTGATCCCTACAGGCAGTCGAAGCAGTGGCTCCAACCGAAGTGGCAGCGACCGGCGCAAGGAGAAGGACCCAAAAGCTGGGGACTCCAAATCAGGTGGTAGTGGCAGTGAATCAGACCACACTACACGCAGCAGTCTGCGAGGGCCTCGGGAGCGGGCACCAAGCGAGCGCTCAGGCCCAGCGGCCAGTGAGCACAGCCACCGCAGCCACCACTCGCTGACCAGCAGCCTGCGCAGCCACCACACGCACCCCAGCTATGGCCCACCCGGAGTGCCTCCTCTTTACGGTCCCCCGATGCTTATGATGACCCCGCCGCCGGCAGCCATGGGGCCCCCAGGAGCGCCTCCAGGCCGTGACCTGGCCTCGGTGCCCCCGGAACTGACAGCCAGCAGACAGTCCTTCCGCATGGCAATGGGAAACCCCAGTGAGTTCTTTGTGGATGTGATGTGATCAGGGCCCCTCTCCGCTCCCACTGAGCCGGCTGCATCCCTTTCTCCATCAGCCGGTCTTTTTTTACTTTGGTACCTAAAAGGGAAATAAATGGAACTAACTGCTACTGCTTGCTGGTAGCAGCAAGGATGAGGGGTCTCTACTCATCCATGCTACAGCCCCTAACCTGCCTCTGGCCCAGCTGGTGCCTCTGCCTACTAACCAGCACCCATTCCACCCAGTTCGGGCTTCCCAGGACTTTTCATGTCCCTGGCTCTGCACTGCTGGTCTTTCTTCCCGATGCTCCGCTCTCACATAGGAGCTGAGCCCAGTGGTGTCACACCCTTATGGCCACCTTTGCTCCCCGCACCCCCCCCATCCTTTTCCCCATCTCCTCAAGCATGTGTGCAGAGATCTTGATTTTACCCCACCATACTGACACCAAAAAAAAAAAAAGGTCTTCCCCTTCCTGCCCTGCCCACTGCTTTAGTCCTTCCTACAGCTGTAGCCACCTCTAATAGGCATCCATGCCGTCTGTCCCTGCTTGAACCCAGCTCCAATCAGAAGCCCTGAGAGTCCCCCTCAGGTGCCAGGGCCACCGGTGGCTTCCAGGGAATATCTCTGCTGGGCCTGGACCCCCATCCATGCCTTCCCTGTGTGCTAGTTCCCTCAGATCTAACCCTACTAACCAACAGGCTCATCAAATTTCTGGGCCTGAAACATTTTTTTCTTCTTTTTCTTCCTTCAAATTTCCCTGGGCCTGGAGCAGCTAAGAATTTCGGGCTGTTTGACTTTCTGTGAGCCCCCAGGAAAGGGAGGCCCAGCCTCCAAGGAGACCAGGAACTCTGCTTCAGCAGCCCCTTGGGGTTTCCCAAGGATGTCCAGC
Source organism: Ondatra zibethicus (assembly GCA_004026605.1). NCBI lineage: Eukaryota > Metazoa > Chordata > Mammalia > Rodentia > Cricetidae > Ondatra > Ondatra zibethicus. Next base: position 23,552 of record PVIU01006299.1, on the reverse strand, counting down.
CCTCACACCCACACTGCAAGGTCACTAGGCTTCTGGGAAGGACCTCAGCTTCATCCAGCATAACACCTCTGTTCTTTCCAGAGGGAAGTAGAGAAATTTTCTCCCCTCATACAGACAGACAGACACACACACACACACAGGTGTGCCTATGCAAGTTTACATAAGCCTCAGGGCTGGTCCCTGCCCAGAGGGCTGGACCCTTTCTCCCAATCATCTCCTAGATAGTGGGGCTGGTCCCTAACTTCCCTCTCCCCTTTCTGCTTGCCCTCAAGCCTCCCGCACATGTTCCTGATAACTTGGTACTTGGATAAAGCCCAAAAGCTGGGGCTCAACAGGTCGTCTCTGCTTCCCTCCTGCCCCTGAATCCCTTACAGCCTGCCCTGTCTCATTTTCACCATGACACCTCCCCTGAATCCCCACAGCCTGCCCTGGCTCATCTTCACCATGACACCTCCCCTGAATCCCCACAGCCTGCCCTGGCTCATCTTCACCATGACACCTGAAAGCAGAGCCAGGAAGCACAGGCCAGTTGAGGTTTTACAAGAGGACTACTGGAACTTCCAGACAGTTCCAGTTATTTTTAAAATTGTTTTCCACCTTAAATCACAATTTTCTCTTTAAAACTCTGCTATAAACTCTGCTGACTTACCCAGACTCATATTTTCAGGGCAAAGGTGTCAGAGCTGGAGATGTAGCTCTAGTAGAATGCTTGCCTAGCATGCCCTGGGGTTCAGTCCCCAAAAAATGCCTCCCTCTATCAGGATGTCCTTAGCCCATGTTTGGGGGCAAACTGAGGTAGGGATATTTTGACATTCATTTAACAAATATTCCCGAGGATTTTAATGAACAAAGGGCTATGTTAGAAGCATAACTCAGTCTCACCTGTCTTCAGTACCCTCTGACTCTGCCACGTTCTATTCTCTTGAGAACCCTTCCACGGTGCTCCTGCATCGGATGCCAGTGTTTCCATTATCCCATCTTTGGCTCACTTCTCTTTCTTTCCAAAAACAGTCTCATCCATTCTTTTTTCAATTGCTGTTGATATGCTGGCCATTTCTAAATATGTATTCCCAGCCCCAGCTTCCCCCACTCTTCAGATCTCTTTATTACTCACTGGGCATCTCCATAGGCATGTCCATATGTCCCTAGCCAAGTATTATTCCTCTTGAATTCCTGTCCTGGTGACCTTCATCACAGTCTACTGAGGCCCACCAGCCAGATACATTTATGGGCTTAATTCCTTCTTCCTATATGGCATTAGTCAGCATATCACACCGTTCCACTCTGACACTCTTTCTCAAGTTCCTTTCCCCCTTCTTAATTTACAGAGCACGGAATTTGGAGTCAGGTTGGTTTGGGCTTAAATTCCAGCTCTACCATTTTCGGTTGTGTAATAGTTATTTAACCTCTCCTGAGCCTCAGCCCTCCTGTATGTAAAATGATGATAATAATACCTACCTCACAGGGTTGTTGTGAGGATTTAAATTAGATATTGTACGAGAAGTGCCTAGCACAGTGCCTGGCACGCAATAGAGTAGGTGCTCAATAAATGGTAGCTATTATTATTATTATCCTTACAAATTTATTCTAAACTGGTAAACATTTAGGGTAAGATGGGAAGATAAAGCTTTTGCAGTGATACATGAAGCCATCAGTGGTGCTTCAAGGATTAGAAGTATCAGTTTTGATCACTGAATAATGTTCTAACGTGACGATCTTTTGAGAGATGTCAAGTCTTCATCCTGCTATGCCCTGGCTTCTGGAAGGAGGTTTCTAGCAATAGTAAGGTTAGTAACCAGATTTGCCCAGCCCTCCACCCCCTTCCTGCCTTAGCAGTTTTGGGCCTGCTCAGGCAACAAGACGTCTCCACCTATTGAGAGAAGAACCAAATTTTCTTGATTTGGCAAGAACCGGGTAGGCTGTTTGTGACCAGGGTTGGCTCCACCTCCTTCTCTCAGTTTGGATGTCATGGGAGACGGAATTTCTTAGTTCCATGCACAGCTAAATTGGGGTGGATATGAGACAGGGTCTTATGTACGAAGACCCTGGCTGTCCTGAAACTCCAGACTGGCTTCAAACTCCTGCCTCTGCCTCCCGAGCGCTGCAATTAAAGGAGTGCATCACGAGCAAACACAGTCACTGGTTTCAGCTGAGAAAAGCGTTAACTAGTTTTGCCGAGAATTAGTCTCCCTCCCCACCCTTTGTCTTTGGATAATTATTCCCGGGAAAGGGCTCAGTCGGTGACTGCAATAAATAGATACATACACCTTGGGAGAATCATGGTGTTAAAGAGCAGTAAATTCAGCACTGTAACAGGCCTATGCCAATTTGTGTTTGTAAGGTGAAGACAGGCAGTCTTCGGAATCTGGAGGCAATGAAAGACTTCAGTAATTCAAAATTTACAGCTGGTTTCGACAAACAGCTTTGATCTAAGTCTACCGAAACAATCTAACTAGGAACAGGAAAGATGGAAGAGACTACACTTCCCGTGATACTCAGTGAAGCAAATGAGTGTACCACGACGCGTGTCGCAAGCAAGACGCATAAGGCCCGCGACGGCTCCTTCTCGAAGGCAGTCGGTAGTTGTAGTTTTGCTAAACCTAGGGCGCTCTGATTTAGCAGCTTGAAAGCTGCGGGGGCTGATGGGACTTGTAGTCGCCCCTGGAGGCAAGCGCGCAGGCGCAGCTAAGATCGGGGCGGGGCGGGGGGGGGAGCACTGCAGTGAAAGCCGAGGCAGCGGACAGGCGAGCAGGGGGCGGGCGGACATCTTGGGATCCGAGAGTGGCCAGGCCGGCCTTGTGGGGGCTGCTGACTCCAGGTGAGCTGGGAAGCTGAACTTACGGGTCCTTAGCGGGCCGGCGAGGGCACCGTGGTGGCCCGCCGTGCCCTGCATCGCCCTGGGTGGAAAACTGCCCGCACTCGGGAGTGGCCTCAGCCTTCAGACCCGGGAGGGAGCGGACGCCCGGGCGGGGGTGCCTCGGGCGCGATTGCAGTAAGGGCGGGGAGCGACGCCCTCCAGTGACCCGCCGGGCGTCTCTGAGGAGAGACAGGGGCCCGAATCCTAGAGCCGGGACGCCGCGCGGCGCCCCCATCTCTAGAATCCTGACAACCGCTCAACCCGGAGGCTTCCCACCTGCCCCCCCCCCCGACAGTGACATCTCCTTGTGCCACTCCCTTGGACAGTGACAGGTCTCGAACCTTGCGATAGTCCTTCCTATCTATCCCCATGGCTCCTTTCCCTCAGACTTGTGACAGCCCCCGCATGCCGGCGTGCTGTCTTCCCGGCCTGGATATCTCCTCCCTAGGCTGAGAAAACCCCACCACCTTCTCATGCCTCATGAACCGCAGAGTAGGCCCTGTGTCTCGGCTTTCCTTTTTTCTACTGTCATTCTTCGCCGTTTTTTGCTCCTCAAAAGCTCCTATGACCTTTGCCATAGGAGAACACAGCCGTATTTGCTGCTGTGGGGTTACCCTAGTATATTGCTAGCAACTGCAGCTAACTGTTCCCTTAACTAAATATTCCATTTCTGTCCAGGACACACACATACACCAACCCCCACCCGCGGTTCAAGTGCCCTGAACTACCTACTGCTTGATACCTGTGGACTTGGTCCTTTGCTCAGGCTCCATTTTGCATTTTTTTTTCCTCTCAACTTCTCTGGAAGAATGAGTCCACTGCCTTAAGAGACTTGTCATTGGTCTTGGGTTTATTTTCTAGTTTCAGAAAGTCTGTTAAAGTAACCCCTGTAAAATTAATACCTGGGCTAATCCAGAAAATCTAGAACCAGATTAACCCCTTTTCTCAAACAGTCTAAATTAGTTTTGACCCAAATAATTTGGACAATTGATGCATTCTATTGTCCCTGCCCATTGCTTATGCTTGTCAGGCCTGAAGTGAGTTACCGGCAGATCTGGAGTCACAGTGTAGATGACAGGATTAATGCTTCACACAGACCTTATTTTTATTGCACTTTGAAAATTTGAAAGACAGTGACCAGAAATAAGTGTCACAGGGGCTCAGTGTTTAAGAGTACTTACTGCTCTTCCAGAAGACCTGAGTTCAGATCCCAGCACCCAGGTGAGGTGGCTGGCTCACCACTGCTTCCACACACACAGCATCCACACTGGCATGTACACACATGAAGGTAAAAATTAAATCTTTTTTAAAAGGACTGTAATCAACTTGGATCATTAAGTGTGGTTTGCCCGCACTGGGACCTCTGCCCCCTTGCCGGCTTATCTCACTGCCTTGCTTCAGCCACATTCCTGTGTCAGTGTTAGAGCCCTGGGGCCTGCTTTCTCCCCACCCCATCCTCATCCTGCACACCCTTTCCTGGAATGTGTAGACTTCTAGAGGTTCACGCTCTGCTGCCTTCTTGGAAGGGGTAGTGCTTGCTCTAAAGGTTGTGCCTGGTGGCGGTCCCAGGCCCAAGCCAACTAGAGTAATTCCTACCGCCATTCCTGCATCGACAGGCTGGCCTTCTCAGTGACTCACTGGAAGGAGCCTGAATGAGAGTCTGCACAGTGGGAGGTTGAGAAGAATCCTTGCTGAGCTCAGCACTGTGAAGAAGGAGTGGGGGGGAGGTATTCTCTGGCTCGGCCCCTCAGAAGAGGCTGGGTGAAAATGGCCTCAGTCCTGGGCCCCACACTCTGAAATTTCTTTCTCCTATCCAGTGTGGAATAAACAGGAACTGGAGCCTAGCTGAGGGGGAGGGGCTTCCCTGGGAGAGCTGCAGAGTCATTTGCTGGAGGGCTGAGTTAGGAAAAAAGCCACACTGCACAGTCCCACTGGGGACTTGGGCAAGGGTTCTGAAGATTTCCTTTACCCTACCCCCACCGTTCCTTCCTAGGTCTGTTCTCAGAGCAATGGGTCCAAGAGACTGAGATGCCACAATGATTGGAGGTTTATTCATCTATAATCACAAGGGGGAGGTGCTCATCTCCCGGGTCTACAGAGATGACATCGGGTAAGTTCTTGGCTGAGCATGCTGTGCCCGCACCTCCCTATGGCCTCAGCCTGAGCATGCACTATAGCCTTGCTCCCTTTAGGCACTGGCCTGGCAGCTAGGCTCGGGCCCTCGGAAGGACACCCCCAGCTCCCAGGCTTAGGGATTCCTGCCCTTCTTTTTCCTGTATCTCTGAGGTATAGGTCTGGTTGCTAAAAATGAGTGCTTTTTTCCAGTCAGGTTGTCTTCCTTTCAAGAGGAAGTGCTAGCTCCAGTGGGTGTAGTCAGTAGCAGGGTGGGTACTGATCCATCTAACGTTTGCTTTCAAAATATTCCTCATATTGAGAGCCTTCCCTAGATCCCCGTAAAAATCCTCTCTGGTCTGTTGACTCAGCTGTTTTCATTTCTTCTGGGCCCTTCCTGGATGTGAACAGGCTTGAAGCACTCTGGGGGTCATGCTGCCTTTGTAGTTTGCCTGGGTGGACCTGAATAGTTCCATGTCCTAAGTCCCTCAGACCTTACAAAGAGCTCACTGTAGCCTTGCTTCTTGCTCTGTCTCACGCTATGGCTCTAAGAGATCCTCCACTGATTTAACCTGAACCTAAGATGCTCTGCTACTTCCTACCTTGTTTTTCTTTCTCCAAGAGCTTGAGCTAAATAGTCACAGAATAGATCTGTCGTTGTTCTCCTATCTTCTTGTCTCCCTGGCTGATGGGCTAGCTTGATGTGGCCTCTGTGGCTGTATCCATTGTTGGTGGTGAAGCTGAGCTAGACTTTGTGGCAATGCCTAGCCTAAGTGAGCCTGGCTGGTCCCACCCCTTCTTGTTCCTCCCACCTCTGATGGTCCTGGTTGATGCTACAGCTAGGCCACATGAGTCCCTGCATGCCTTGGTGTGCTCTCTACCTGTTGGCTGTTTGTCTGCTTCCCCCTCATGGTATGTGCTGCCCCCGCCCTTGGTGTGTTGTGTGTCGTCTAACCCTCTCTCTCCTTGCTGTCACTCTCCTCCTCTTGCTGGCGTCATTTCTCTCATCCCATCTCATTGGCTGATGTAGCAATAGGTAAGCAGCCAGTCACGCTGCCACTCAGGTACAGGCGGGTAGGGGGTCCTGCTCCACATGATTGTTTTCCTTCATCTTTTTTCATTCCCTTAACTTCTGGAGTCGGATCTTAGGAAAGAATTGGGTCATGCAGTCCACAGCCCCTTCTCATCCTGTAGAATAGTCTTCCCTGAGGTCACACTAACTTTCTCCAACTTCCAGAGGAGTTGGTCTTCCCCACTGGTGGGCCCCATAGAGATCTCTTTCTCTTCAGCACCTGGAACTTCCTGGAAAGCTAGAGAGGTGGCAGCTGAGGTATATCTGGGAGTCACTTTATTAAAGCTCCACCTACCCTTCCGTTATTATCATTTGACTTCCCTACTTCTCATAGCCTTCTTTCCATGAGCCTATAAGAAGGGAGCCCTAGTAGGTTAAGCCTTGACTTTGGGATATGTCATTTCAGTGGTGGAGGGTGGAGTTGCAGTGTCTGTAGGTGACTCTCATGGGGTGAGATCTGCCTAGATGCTGAGCAGACTCTTTGCATCCTTTCCCCTCAGGAGGAATGCAGTGGATGCCTTTCGGGTCAATGTGATCCATGCACGGCAGCAGGTGCGCAGCCCTGTCACAAACATCGCTCGCACCAGCTTCTTCCATGTTAAGCGGTCCAACATCTGGCTGGCAGCAGTCACCAAGCAGAATGTCAATGCTGCCATGGTCTTCGAATTCCTCTATAAGATGTGCGATGTAATGGCTGCTTACTTTGGCAAGATCAGTGAGGAAAACATCAAGAACAATTTTGTGCTCATATACGAGCTGCTGGATGGTGAGGCATCTGGGGACTGATGGCCTTGGTGGGGATTAACCTAATTGGGAAGGGATCTGGAGACTCCCGCGTGCTCTGAACTTTGTTTCTGAGCCTCTGGTCTCTTAGATGATGAGCTCTGTCTTTGATATGGCCAGTCCACATCCAGGCCTGAAGGCTGCTTTGAAGTAGAATACAAAAATAGGCCAGCAGGTGTGCTGTGGAAGTTTTGGTCTTCATTGGGACTGGGAGCATGACTGGAGTTGGGCATCTGAGCCCCTGTACCACCTTTGCAGTTTGAGCCTAGTTCACAGACTGCCTTCCCAGCTCTCATCTCATACTGCAGAGCCTGGAGAAGAGGAAGTCTTAGGTCCCTTTGGCTGTCCGCTTTCCTCTTTAGCGTCTGTCACTGCTTCCCCTTTAACAACATCTGTTTTCTGGAGAAAATAAGGACTCATGATTTTTATAGCCTCTTACCCACTGACCATGTGACTCTTCTGTGTTTTTTTTTACATTAAAAAAAAGTTTTATTATGAACAGCAAATCATAAGCTGAGTGCTCTAAGCCAAAAGACCTTACTGCAGATTGTTACACAGAGGCATCAAGACCTGGGCTAGCCAGGTCTACCCAGGCCAGAGGAAGGACTAGAATAAAGGAAGGAGCCTTTGTTTTTCTCTAGAGGCTAGTAATTCCCTTATTTTTGTTTTTGTTTGTTTGGAGGGGTTGTTGTTGTTGTTTGCTTTTGGGTTTTTTGTTTTGTTTTTCTTTTTTGGTTTTTTTGAGACAGGGTTTCTCTGTAGCTTTGGAGCCTGTCCTAGAACTAGCTCTTGTAGACCAGGCTGGCCTCGAACTCACAGAGATCAGTCTGCCTCTGCTTCCCGAGTGCTGGGATTAAAGGCATGCACCACCGCCACCCTGCCTTGTTTTGTTTTTTGTTTTGTTTTCTTTGTATAGTCCTGGCTGTCCTGGAACTGGTTCTGTAGACCAGGCTAGCTTGAACTCTGAGATCTGCCTGTCTGTGCTTCCAGAGTGTACCACCACTGCCCAGCTACAATTTCCTTCTTTTTGCAGAGATTCTGGACTTTGGCTACCCACAGAACTCAGAGACAGGTGCACTGAAAACCTTCATCACTCAGCAGGGCATCAAGAGTCAGGTACTTGAATTGTACAAAACACAGGGAGGATGTACCCCAAACTCCATTCCTTCCAACTGGTCCCCAGCTTTATCCTAGCTGACTCATGAGTCTGTCCTAGACAGGAAGTGCTGGCCTCAGCCTCCTGCAGGCCTGCTTTGTCCTGGGTAGCTCTCCTATTCCAGAAACTGCCAACTCAGCCTCTCTATTACCAGGAATACAGCTCAGTTGGTTTCTCCTCAGAAGAGCACAGGGCTCTCCTCTTAGACTCAAGCCTCATAGCTTTCTCCTTTTTTTTTTTGCTTCCTGTGGTGCTTCCTGTTGTAACTTTGCTGGACCTGCGGCCTCTAGCATCAGGTGAGCTGTTTCTTCATGTCTACCATTCTAATTTTGCTCTGTTCTACAGACCCTGCCCTGTAAAGGTTGTGAGGGAGGTGGGTTACAAAGTAATGAACACAAAGGAAAGTGATAAGGTTGGAGTAGGGAGAGGGTGAGTGAGGTCATCTGCTGCCTTTACATCATATAGACAAAAGAAGAACAATCTCAGATCACCAGCCAGGTGACTGGGCAGATTGGCTGGCGGCGGGAAGGCATCAAGTATCGCCGAAATGAACTCTTCCTAGATGTTCTGGAGAGCGTAAACCTCCTTATGTCCCCACAAGGTAAGTGCCGTCTCATGAAAAAACCTAATAGGGGCAGGGCCTGGCCTTCCTGCTTGGCTTAGCTGCTGCCCTGTTTCTCTGTTCTGTCACCAGGGCAGGTGCTAAGTGCCCATGTGTCAGGCCGGGTGGTAATGAAGAGTTACCTGAGTGGCATGCCTGAGTGCAAGTTTGGAATGAATGACAAGATTGTCATTGAAAAGCAGGGCAAAGGCACAGCTGATGAAACAGGCAAGAGGTACCGGAGTCTGGGAGCTCAAGGGAAACAAAGATGGGTGGGCCTTTGAGACTTCAGTGAGGCCTGATGGCTTGCATTTCCTAATTTCCTTTTGAATTGCATTTCTTCTGGAATTGCTAACTCTCTTTCCAAGAACATTCAATGATGGTACTGTCATTGTCCTCAAAGAGCCAGCTCCTTTATTTGGTCCCCAGCAGCAGGGTTCTCAGGTGATAAGGAACCTGAAGGCTCTCCCTCACCTCGAAATGCAGGGCCCGGATTCCCAAGTGAGAAAGCTGTTGATAGCGTCCCATAACCAGAGTGGCTAGCCTGCTGTGCTCTCTTAGTCTGGCACATACTGTACCTGTGAGAGTTCTACTTCTGTTTGCAGTGGTAAACAATCAATTGCCATTGATGACTGCACCTTCCACCAGTGTGTGCGACTCAGCAAGTTTGACTCTGAACGAAGCATCAGCTTCATCCCGCCTGATGGAGAGTTTGAACTCATGAGGTGCCACTGGGGTGTGAGGAGGCAGGGGTGCACCTGGAAGGGGTGGAAGGAAGAGAGTGGGATCAGCCCTGCGCTATCAAATCTGTTCTCTCCTCCAAAGATACCGTACTACCAAGGACATCATCCTTCCTTTCCGGGTGATCCCATTGGTGCGGGAAGTGGGACGCACCAAACTGGAGGTCAAGGTGGTCATCAAGTCCAACTTCAAGCCCTCACTTCTGGCCCAGAAGATTGAGGTGAGGGCAGGGGACTTGGAGAAGGAAAACTTGACTCGGGGAGTAGAGATAGATGATATTAGTCCTTCATAGAGCTCTCTGACAAGTGTGTCACTCCTAGGTGAGGATCCCAACCCCACTGAACACAAGCGGGGTGCAGGTGATCTGCATGAAGGGGAAAGCCAAGTACAAGGCCAGCGAGAACGCCATTGTATGGAAGTGAGTCTTGAGGAGGCCACAGCCAGGCTCAAGATGCCATAGTGTACCTTCTCGTTAAGTTTAAACCTTCTGTCTTCTTATGTGGATTATGGGGTGAGAGAAGTATGCCTGCTTTCTGGGAACCTGTGCTTATATTGTTAGCCGAGAGAGAGAATGTGTGTGTGTGTGTGTGTGTGTGTGTGTGTGTGTGTGTGTGTGCGTGCGTGCACACTTGAGCTTGTATATATGTCTCTTTTTCAAAAGTATTTCCCACTGGCCCTTGTCTTGTGTCTTGAGTAAGGGAGAGTTTACCCATCCATCTAAGAAGAAACTGAAGCCCCAAGTGCTTAAGATGTAACGACAAGTAGTTCTCGGGGTCCCGATTTCTCATCCTTGTCCTGGAACCTCCCATAAGCTCATGTGCCCTTATTCCCTCTCCCTCTCCATGCTTAAAACAAGCAATCCCTGCTTTGAAAATTCTCCAAATTACCACAGGCTCCTCCTGCCCATTATCCCTGTGTTCCTAGGATCAAGCGCATGGCAGGCATGAAGGAATCACAAATCAGCGCGGAGATTGAGCTTCTGCCCACCAATGATAAGAAGAAATGGGCCCGACCCCCCATCTCCATGAACTTTGAGGTATAGCAGAGGAGGAGGCCTAGTGCCATGGCTGGGTGTGCTGGGAAAGTCAGAAATGGTTGAGATCAGTCTTTGCTCCTTAGGGATGAGGGAACTGGGTCTTAGTTGGGAAATGTCTTGAGTTGATATACCCATTTTCTTTAAGCCTCTTAGTAGAAGTTGAAATTTAATCTGGCAGAAGGCTTTGACTTCTCTTGACTTGTCTCAAAACAGTTGTTAAGAAACATTTAGACTATTTGAAAGACAGTTAAGACAACAAGCTGACTTTATTTATATGAATCAGACATAGCATTTTCTCCACTTGATTTATGCAGTCCATAGTGTTGACAAGAATAAGTATGTTCAAAGGTCTCTGGTTACCTCCTGACATTTAAAGGAATGGTTATCACAGCTGGGGCCTTCTTCAGACATGAGATGACCCCTAGGAACTCTTTACTTCAGACATGAGATGATCCCTAGGAACTCTTTACTTCAGACATGAGATGATCCTAGGAACTCTTTACTTCAGACATGAGATGACCCTAGGAACTCTTTACTTCAGACATGAGATGACCCTAGGAACTCTTTACTTCAGACATGAGATGACCCTAGGAACTCTTTACTTCAGACATGAGATGACCCTAGAAACTCTTTACTTCAGACATGAGATGACCCTAGGAACTCTTTACTTCAGACATGAGATGACCCTAGGAACTCTTTACTTCAGACATGAGATGACCCTAGGAACTCTTTACTTCAGACATGAGATGACCCTAGGAACTCTTTACTTGTGAGCTCCTAGTGGGCTCCCACCCCAGCATTCTTCTGTTACTTCTGGACCCCAGCCATTCAAAAACACCTGTGGCAGATGAGGGGGATGAACCATGGAACTTACCAGAGTAGAGCCGATGTGATAGGAAGGCCATGTTCCTAACTGGAGCTGTCCTCTGCCCAGGTGCCATTCGCGCCTTCTGGCCTCAAGGTGCGCTACTTGAAGGTATTCGAACCGAAGCTGAACTACAGTGACCATGATGTCATCAAATGGGTGCGATACATTGGCCGAAGTGGCATTTATGAAACCCGCTGCTAGCTGCCTAGTGGCAGGTGGCCCACCTCCACACCCACCCTTTCCGTAGGTCCAAGTATCCCAGTGACCACTTGTCAGTGTCTTTCCTCCCTCTTGCTTTGCTGCCCTTCCTTTACACCAGCCCCTGAGTATAGGTCTGAACCCGCCACGGTAGGACTGCCGACAGTCCCTGGCTTCCTGGGCAGGGTGGTTTCTGAGGCTTCTCTTCCATCTGTCTGTCCTGGCTTAGTGCCAGGCCCTGAGTTTTGTGACCAAAGCCAAGTGGCTCCCTCTCCTTTCTACCCTTGTGGCCACACCTCTGCAGTGGGAAGGTTGACTACCCCTCCCCTCAGAACTCCCCCAAAGGCCAGTAACAGATCCCCAGCCCTTAGTCCCTACTCTGCTTTGGGATAGTATGCTTTGTTTTGTATACGTGTGACTTGGTCCAGTTCTAAACCCAATAAACTGTAGAGTGGAGTTGTTGGCTAAGTGTTAATGGGGCTGTTGGGGTAGGACTGTTAACTCTGTGTAGCCCTGGCTGACCTAGAATTTACTATATAGACCAGACTGGCCTTGAATTTTTGTTGAGCCCTTGCCTCTGCCTCCCAAGTGCCGGTATTACAGACATGTGCCCCCACTCCAGGCTTTGCTTTGAGATGGGTTTCATTGTGCAAGCCCAGCTGACTAAATTCAGAGCCTTCTGCCTCCACCTCCCAAGTGGAGTATTGTAGATGTGCAATTTTTCTAATTAGCACAATCAAGGAAGATTTGTGTTTGTTCTTGCAACTATCCTGAGAAGCTAATGCCTGAACTTCATCCATTATCTCTTTTAAGCTAGGTTCCAGTCTTGCTGTATGAACAACCAGAGGAAAGATTTATTTTCTCTATATGCATTTTGTCAAACTTCTCTGGTGAAAATCTTCATCCCTCCAGAGTTCCCAAGGGGATTGTCCTGTGTTAGGACAGAGAAAAGAGTAGGTTTGCCCTCACCAGTTATAGCTTGCCAGATTTCAGCTTTTTTAAATGGGAAAAATATATATATATACTAAATTTCAAGCATAAGCAGAAAATAATATAATAATAATATAACAAACTACAACTTGTCACCCAGCTTCAACAGTAATCAACTCATGGCCAACTCTAGTGTGTAACATAACTGAAGGTATCCTATAAAATTTTCTACAGTTGCATCGGGATCCAGTTCTGGTATCAGATCCCCTGCAGCTGGAGTTGTAGGCAGTTTATAAGTTGCTGGATGTGGAAGCTAAGAACTAAACTTGGGTCCTCTATAAGAGCAGCGTGTGCTCTTAACTCCTGAGCCATTTCTCTAGCCCCTAATTATGTTTGGTTATTCATACCCATGAGTATTTTGCCTGCACCACATGCATGCAGTACTCTCCAATGCCAGAAGAGGGCATTGGATCTTCTGAACCGTGTTTCAGAGCCTTGTGAGAGCAGTCGCGTGGGTTCTAGGAAACAAACCCAATCCTTTGAAAAAGCAAGTGCTCTTCACTTATGAACCATCTCCTCAGCCTCTGGGTTTTAGTGTGGTGTCTCTGTGTGTGCACACATGTGGAGGCCAGAGGTCAGGATTGAGTGTGCTCAATTGCCCTCCACCTTAATTGTCAAGACAATATCTCACTGACCCTGAAACTCTGATTTGGCTCAGCTGATAAGCTAGTAAGCTCCAGCAATGGTCTTGCTTTGCCTGCCCAGGATGATTACTTTGTGTGAAAAACTGGCCCTCACTTCATAATAAGGGTACTAGAAACTTAAAGCAAAGCACTTTATTTTTTGACCTTGCAGAATCTGTCATCAGCCTAGAGAAGAGGCAAACATGGCTGGCTGACCCTCTGATTTGGCATTGAACAAAAATCCTGCCCTCTTGTTTTTCCTCCCATAGGCTAATATTCCAAAGAGTTACAGTCCTTTCCATTATCTTTCTAGCATTGTCCCCACCCCAAACCCCCCAACTTGTGCTGGAGATCCCTCCCCACCTCCCTGATACATGGGCTCAGTTATGTAGCTCACCAACTTCTCAGTCCTAAGGTAAACCTGCCAGGTAGCAGGTAATAGCCTCTAGGGAAAGCAGGGACATCGTGCCTTGTGCTTACATGTGACTCATTGATAAGCACTAAGTATACCTTATACTGGAAATAGACCATAATGACTTATTCCTTACAGATGACTTCTACTTGGATCAAATTCAGGTCCTTATGCTTGCATAGATAGCACTTTACTGAATCATTTCTCCGACCTCTAATCTGTATTTACGGTAAAATGGTTATTAGATTAGATTTAGAGGCTCAGTGATGGTTTTGTGGTTGTGGGTGACCTTTTTTCTTTTTTCCTTCTGAAACAATGTTTCTCTGTGTAGTTAGTCCTGGCTGTGTTGGAACTCCCTCTGTAGATTAGGCTGGCCTTGAACTCAGAGAGGCAGAGAGTTGCTGCCTCCTAATGCTGGGATTAAAGGTGTGTACCACCACTACCCAGCAACCTTGAATTCTTGATACTGTCACTGCCTCCTGAATGTTAGGGTTACAAACGTAGGCCACCGTCCAGTTTTATGAGGTACTGCGGACCAAACACAGAGCTTAAGGCATGCTAGACAAGCACTCTATCCTCAGGCATACTGATAGTCTTTTTAAACTTTAAACACTAAGACTGGCTCCCCATCTCAGTAATGTTTAAGATGGATGAATGGGCAGTCCAGTGTAATGGCATATGCTTTTAATTCCAGTACTTGGGTGACAGACAAGGCTGGAGGATCAGAAGTTCCAGGTTAGCTTGGATTATCTGGAGAGATTGTCTCAGAAAAAGAATACAGTTGTAATTTGAGCGTATTAGGAAGAATTTTCATAGTGTTATTTAGAAACAAAATCTACCTGAGCAAATTGATGGGTGGTACTTTTACAGATCCTGAGATTCAGGGTGTAAGAAAATCTGTTTTATCTGTAGACCCAGAATAAACAGTGTTTAGCTTGTTGATCGGGTTTTCTGGCGGTGGGTGCCTTGGAGTGGCAGAAGAACAGAATAGCCTAATTCTCAGTGACCTGGTTGAACACCTAAGGAGTGTGAAGGAACGGAGCACAGAGCAAGGGAGGGTGGAAGGCTGGGCATCACCAAGCTGATTCAACTAACTGGACAAAACGAAACCGACAGACTCCGCACGGGGCTGGCGTGAGTCAGCAGAACGCCGAGGCCTAAAGGCCTGGGTGGGTGTGCAGCGGCACGCGCCTGCGGGGAAGGCTCCAAGCTAGCAAAGCAGTTCACTTCTAGGGCTGCCTGTCTCTAGGCGAGGCTCCCCTCCCAGCACCCACTGTGCTCGCACTGATAAATGTCAGGCGACTCCGCCACACCCCTCGACTCCACCTCCTTTCCAGAAGGCAGCGAAAACCTCACAGGTGACGAATATATTCGTGAAGCAGGAATTGCGCAGGCGCAGAGGCCGCCATGCCTGGGGACATCTCGGCGCTTGCGTGCAGTCCCGGTAGCCACGCCCCCTGGGTTCACGCAGGCTTCTGCTTTCTTACGTCATTACTGCGCTTGCGCCTTGGAAGGAAGGGGGGTGCGATTTCGGGGAGGGGGGAGGGCAAGGAAGCGGTCCTGGGCCTAGGTCTCATCACGACTGCGCAGACGGGATCCCGAATGAATATGGCGACTTGTGCCGACATCCTGCGGAGCGAGTTCCCAGAAATTGACGGGCAGGTCTTCGACTACGTGACCGGTGAGCGAAACGGAATTAACTGCCGGGGGAGGCTAAAGTGGAGGTCGTGAGGGAAGACTGAGGGTGGACAGTGCAGCAGACTGCTGTCTAGTCTCTCCTCTGCTCGACCTCTTATCTTGAGGGCCGGTGGGGTCTGGAGCCCTGAGTTGGCTGATGAAAACACTGAGACTGCTCGCATATAAAGACACCCGGTGTCTTTCTTGTTATGCGGTACCCGGCCCAGGCGTCTTGCACAGCGGCAGCGCAGACTTCGAGTCTGTGGACGACCTGGTGGAAGCTGTCGGCGAACTATTGCAAGAAGTGTCCGGGGACAGCAAGGATGACGCGGGCATCAGGGCTGTCTGTCAGCGCATGTACAACACTCTACGCCTGTAGGTGCCAAGGGAAAGGAGTTGAGGGGCAGAGGGGAGGCGAATGGAGTACAAACGTGGGGGAAGGTCTGAAGGCTGTAAATCTTTTCTCCGAACTGACTGCTTTTTATCCCTACCCACGCAGGGCTGAGCCACAGAACCAGGGAAACAGCCAGGTGCTACTGGACGCCCCCATCCAGTTGTCAAAGATAATGGAAAACTACGGTGAGACAGGGGAGATTGAACTAGCTGCCTTATGCCTCCACCCTCACCCACCTGCTCCTTGCATCTCAGGACTCCCTCCATCTCTTCTACTACACGGCTTGAAGGAGCTTGTGGTATTTTGTGAACATAAGAGCATGTGATGAGCCGGGCAGTAGTGCTCCTAGCATTACAGAGGCAGAGGCAGGCATGAGTTCGAGACCAATCTGGTCTACAGAGCAAGTTCCAAGACAGCCAGGGCAACACAGAAACCCTGCCTCGAAAAATAAAAACAAACATACCAAAAAAAAAAGTGTAATGAAGGGTTGGAAGGTTCTCCAAGCTATTGCCTGTAGTAGGAGGCATAGAGCCTTGGAGCTAAACATACTTGGTTTTGCCAATTTTGTATTTTAACCAACAGCATGGTCTTTTAAGAGTACATCAGCCTCTGTCTTTAAATATGAGATCTTTTTCTTCTTTATTTCAAGGCGAATAATCATCTATTCCAGTATCATAATACTATCTTTTTTGTTTGTTTTATTGTTGTTTTTGGTTCTTCGAGACAGGATTTCTCTGTAGCTTTGGAGTCTGCCTGGAACTAGCTCTTGTAGACCAGGCTGGCCTTGAATTTACAGAGATCCACCCGCCTCTGTCTCCCCAGTGCTGGGATTAAAGGCATGCACCACCATCGCCCAACTAGAAACAGGAAATGGCGGCTTTGTTTTTGTTTTTGAGACAAGGTTTCACTGTAATTTTGGAGCCTGTCCTGGTACTCACTTTGTAGAACAGGCTGGTCTTGAACTCACAGAGATCTGTCCTGTCTGCCTCCTGGGTGCTGGATTAAAAGTGTGCACCACTACTGCCTGGCATAATCTTTCTTAAAAACTGTTCTTGTTAGTTAAAGTCTTCATTTCCCTTCCCTGGAGAAGGTGACTGCTTTTCTTATCACTTACAGACTGTGACACCAAACTTCCAGGACTGCTAAAGAGGGAACAGTCCTCGGTGAGGAGCAGAAAGGGGAAGGGGCTGTGTCTATGGTGGGTGTGAGAATTGACTGTCTAAATAGTGGATTTATCTTTGGTGTGTGTGTGGGGGAGTTTCTGATGTGTCTTTGGTTCTGTATCATCATGGGTAAGCTGTAAGGGTTTGTTTGAAGTGGTCCCTGGAGTTCCCTTTCAAACCCGTACCCTAGTGTGAGCTGGCTGTGTTTGGAATTCACTCAGACAGTGAATGCAAAGAAACTCGAGAAGGCTGAAGCGCGACTGAAGGCAAAGCAGGAGAAGCGTTCAGAGAAGGAAACTCTGAAGACCAGCAGCCCTCTGTGAGTTTAGGAAGAAGAACTCAGAAGGAATCAGGACAGGTTCTGGTATTGAAGGACTGTCGGGAGCCCTAAAACCTGTCCATTTCTCCTTTTATAAGAGTCTTGGAGGAGGCATCAGCTAGCCAGGCAGGCAGCAGAAAAGAGAGTCGGATGGAATCATCTGGCAAGAACAAGTCCTATGATGTGCGAATTGAGAACTTCGATGTGTCCTTTGGGGATAGGTGAGGGAATGACCAGTGGCATGATCTTTATCATTAGAGAAGTATTTGGAACTATGGAGTGGGCCTAAAACAGTGTTAATGTTCCTTTGCACCTGCTTCTAGATCACTCTTCACCTCTTTTCTGCCACCCCTTCAGGGTACTGCTGGCTGGAGCAGATGTGAACTTGGCATGGGGCCGACGCTATGGGCTGGTGGGACGCAATGGTCTGGGGAAGACAACATTGCTAAAGATGCTGGCTACTCGGAGCCTGAGGGTTCCAGCCCATATTTCCCTGCTGCATGTGGAACAGGAAGTTGCTGGAGATGACACCCCTGCCCTGCAGAGTGTTCTGGAAAGCGACACTGTACGGGAAGACCTGCTACGTCAGGAACGGGAGCTCAGTGTCAAAATTGCTGCTGGCAGGTGAAGGCTTCAGGCTAGAGGGTACAAGCAATAGCTGTCTGTCCTGGTTGATTGGTGTTAACTTGACCTAAGCTAGAGTTACTAGGGAAGAGGCACTTCAAGTGGAAAATGCCTTCATCAGATTGGCCTGTGGTCAAGCCAGTGGTGCATTTTCTTAACTGATGATTGTGGGAGGACCCAGCTCAGTTGTGGGTGGTGCCACCCTTGGGTTGGTGGTCCTGGGTTGAATAAGAAAGCAGACTGAGCAAGCCAGGAGAAACAAGCCCGTAAAGCGGTGGTCCTCCATGGCTCTGCTTCAGCTCCGACCTTGAGTTCCTTTCCTAACTTTCCTCGGTGATGGAGTATGACCTGAGAGTTATAAGATAAAATTGCCCGTCCAAGTTGCTTTTACCACAGCAATAGAAACCTGGACACTAAGACACTATCTTTTACAGAGTGTCTCCATAATTCATGTGGCCTCCCAAGTGAGCAGCAAAGCTTATGGAACTGTAAAGCCCTCTTTCTTCCCAGTGGCCTGCCTTCCAACTTAGAGGGTACAAGACTACCTCTTAGACTGTCTTTATACAAGCTGGTTGGGTCTTTTTCCTTCCCAGGGCAGAGGGCTCAGAAGCTGCACAGTTGGCAGAAATCTATGCCAAACTGGAGGAGATTGAGGCTGATAAGGCACCTGCCAGGTATTTAAAATTCCCACTTTTGTCCTGTTTAGTTGCTCTCTCATTTGAACTGTTTCAATTGGATTCTTCTAATTTTCATCCCCAGAGCATCGGTCATTCTCGCAGGACTTGGTTTCACCCCTAAAATGCAACAACAGCCTACCAGGTAAGTAAATTTGGCCATTCTTGGCTTTGAACACTGCTAGCTCTGGCCCTGCTTGTCCTGATGAACACCCACCCCTAATGTGAGTCTGTTGTCATTAGGGAGTTCTCAGGTGGCTGGAGGATGAGATTGGCCTTGGCCCGGGCTCTGTTTGCCAGGTGAGTCTCCTGAGCCTGAGAATATGTGACTGAACTCGATGAGCTGATAAGTCTCTTGCCATGAAGCCTCACGCTGTGTATTCTTTTTCATAGGCCAGACCTCCTGCTGTTAGACGGTGAGTCTGGATGAGCTGCCCTGACTTTGGAGCTAGACCAGGATGGTAACATTCTTGCTTCCAGTTCTCCAGCCCTTCATTCCCAAGCATGTGTTTCTTACTTCCTCTCCAGAACCCACAAACATGCTGGATGTAAGGGCCATCCTGTGGTTGGAGAATTACCTGCAGGTAAGTCTAACGACGGCCTTATGGTAGGTTTGGAGAAAGTTTGCCTCCAAGACACTGGGTGCCGGCTACCCTTCCAAACAGCCTCCCATCCTGTTGTTCCTCAGACGTGGCCCTCCACAATCCTAGTTGTCTCTCATGACCGCAACTTCCTGAATGCCATTGCCACAGACATCATCCACCTGCATAGCCAACGACTAGATGGTTACCGAGGGGACTTTGAAACCTTTATCAAGAGCAAGCAGGAGCGGCTACTCAATCAGCAGCGCGAGTATGAGGCCCAGCAGCAGTACCGCCAGCACATCCAGGTATGTGGGTGGGGGTGGAGGCAGGACTGAGTCCCATCTCATCGGCATCAGTTGGTGGCAGTGAGGCAGCCTGACGAGTGACCGTTTCTTGTAGGTCTTCATAGACCGTTTTCGGTACAATGCCAACAGAGCGTCTCAAGTTCAGAGTAAACTCAAGATGCTGGAGAAGCTGTGAGTATGGAGTCCTTGTCCAGGCACCGACTCCTTCATTTCTTCCCTTCAGTTTGTGAGCTGACCTTGCCCTTCCATTCCAGGCCTCCCCCCAGCCAGCAGCCAACCTCTACTCCAACCACTAATCTCACCTAGGCAGCCACAAATTCAGACGTATTGTTTGTCTCTGTCTGTCTGCTTTGTCTAGCCTGTCTTTCTCTCTGTCCTGAAGTTTAAGACTATGCAGGCTAAGCCTCACCTGTGTCTAGCTTCTCTAATAGCGTGTCTTCTAGGGTCATCCATGTCATAATGCTAACACTTCCTTTCATGGTGGCACGATGCTCCGTTTCATGACTCGAATACATTTCGTTTGTTGAGTCAGGTGATGGATATTAGGTTATTCCTATTTTGTTTTTAGGAATAATGAATGCAACTATAAACTTTCTAGGGGATGTGGGAGTTGAGACCAAGTCTCAATCTGTAAGACTGACTGCCAGTTTACAATAGTTCTCCTGCCTCAGTCTTCTGGGTGCCGAGATTACAGATGCAAGCTGCCAAGGCTGGCCTGCTATGAACATTTATATTCAAGTTTTTTAAATTTTTTTTTAAAGATTTTTTTATGTGTGTGAGTGTTTTGTCTACATGTATGTAAAGTCAGAGTGTGTGTGTGTGTGTGTGTGTGTGTGTGTGTGTGTGTGTGTGTGTGTGTGTGTACACGCCTGGTCAAGCGCCAGAAGTTGGAGGCAAGTCCCCTGGAACTGGAATTAACAGATGACTTTAAGCAACTATTTGGGTGCTAGAAACCAAATCTGGGTCCTCTGCAAGAGCAGTAGGTGCCCTTAACCACCGAGCTATCCCTTCAACATTTGTTTTTGCTTAGGTACATATCTAAGAGCAGATTTGCTGTTTTACATGGTAATTTAACTTTTGAGGGGTTTTGCTGCTGCTGCTATTATTAAAACAGTTTCATTGTATAGCCCTGGTTGGCCTTGACAGTTTTGTAGCTCAAACTAGTCTTAAACTCTTACTTGTTTGTTTTTGAGACAGGGTTTCTCTTTTTTTTTTTAATATTTATTCTTATTTATTATGTATACAATATTCTGTCTGTGTGTATCCCTGAAGGCCAGAAGAGGGAACCAGACCTCATTACAGAGAGGTAATTACATTACAGATGGTTGTGAGCCACCATGTGGTTGCTGGGAATTGAACTCAGGACCTTTGGAAGAGCAGGCAATGCTCTTAACCGCTGAGCCATCTCTCCAGCCCCGACAGGGTTTCTCTGTAGCTCTGACTGTCATGGAACTCACAAAGATCTGCCTGCCAAGTGGCCTCAAAGTCTTCCGTAGCCAAGGATGACCTTGAACTCCTCAGCCTCCTACCTCCAAAGTGCTGAGATTATGAACATATGTCACCACACACAGTTTGTGCATGCTGGAAATTGGAACTAAGACCTGTGCGCACTAGGCAAGCATTTTAGCAACTGAGCTATATCCCCAGAGCCCTTCCAGACCATTTTTTTTTAATTCCGTAAATTTATACATTTAATTTACATTGGACACACTTACTACAAGTCTCACTAAAAAAACGAATACAAGTCATATCAGACTTCTTTTTTTTATTTTTGCATCTTTTTAATGAATTTTTTTCTTTTGTGGAGATTATAATCAAATCATTTTTCCCTTCCCATTCCTCCCTCCAAACCCTCCCTTGTACACCTTCTTTTTCCAATTCATAGCCTCTTTTTTTCATGAATTGCTGTTACATGTGCATATGTACATGAATATATTCCTAAATATAACTTGTTCAGTCCGTATAATGTTACTTGTGTTTTCGGGGCTGACCATTTGGTACTGGGTACCAGTTGGTGTGCTCTTCCCTGAGGAAGATTGTTCCTCCTGCTGTCAGCGTTCCTTGGTTGCCTACAGTTCTTTTGTTGTTGTTGTTTTGTTTTGTTTTTTGTTTTTCGTTTTTCGAGACAGGATTTCACCATTGCGCTGTAGCTTTGGAGCCTGTCCTGGAACTAGCTCTTGTAGACCAGGCTGGCCTCGAACTCACAGAGATCCGCCTGCCTCTGCCTCCCGAGTGCTGGGATTAAAGGCATGCACCACCACCTCTCGGCTCGCCTATAGCTCTTTATATAGGGTTTAGGCTTGTACCACACACCCACACACACTTTGGCATGTCTATTGACGTCATTCTTGTTCAGCTCATGTTTGGGTAATCATATTGTTGAGACTTTATGGGTGCGCTTCTGACATTGCTGGGAAACAGTCTCAGAGCAAGCTCCCTGCTCCTCTGGTTCTTTTCCCTCTTCCAAAAGATTCTCTTTAGTGTTTTGTGGATGTATTGGGACTGGGTTCTATAACACCACGTTTTGATTGGTTGTGGTTTTCTGTAATGGTCTCTCTCCGTTGCAAAGAGAAGTTTCCTTGGTGAGGAGATTAGGCTAGACCGTGGAGAAGTCTGGTTGGGTAGAACAGTTGGATGCAATGCAGAAAGGATCTGTGGGCGGTTGCAGGTCCAGACCACTCTTTTTGTTTTTTTGTTTGAGACAGTCTCTCACTTTGTAGCTCAGGCTAGCCTCAACTTCAGGTGCATCTGCTTCCCACAAGCTGGCTTGTCAGATGATGTGCTCAAACAGGTGCATTAGTTTATATGCCTCCTCAGGGTATAGGAGCTGTCGTTGTCCTATATCTTTGCCAGCACTTGTTCTTAACTCTTGGCCACCCCAATAGTTTGAAAGCAACATCTCACTGTGGTTTTGATAAGCAATTTGATGACTAATAAAATTAGTCATTGAAGGTTTAATCTTGAAGGAGTCATTCTAGAAATTCTGGGAGAGAGTAAATTCATAAGGCTTATAACTCTGACATGGAAACATTAATCATATATCTTAAGGGTAAAAGCTACCAAGACAGACTGGGGGCTAGAGGCATAAAGCTGTAATCTCAGAACTAGGGAAAGCTGAAAGCTAAGGACTTCTAAATTCAAGGCCAGCTCAGGCAAGCTGGTGAGACCTTCCCTCACATAAAGGAATAACACAGATTTAAGTTTTTAAAAAGCTTTTGAAAGATGGGGTTTGGGTTTTTTGATTTTGTTTTTTAACTGGGGAACCATTCAGCCAGGAGAAGATACCCACAGCAAACATGATGGTTCGAGTTCATCCCCAGGACTCATGGTAGAAGAGGGGAACGGAACAGGCTCCAGACTTTTTCTGGTGTTGATTTTGAGACAAAGTATCACCTGACTGGCCTCAAACTCACAGAGATCCATCTGCTCTGCCTCCCAAGTGCTACAATTAAAAGTATGTGTCACCATGGGCAAATAAATGTCATTAGCATTTTTTTAGAACAGGAGAGACATCTCAGCAGTAAGAGACGTGCATGTTGCTCTTGCAGAGGATCTGGGTTTGATTCTCAGAACCCACATGACAGCTCACAACTGTCTGTAATTCCAGTTCCAAAGGAATTGACACCCTCTTCTGACCTCATGGGCACTGCATACATTTTGCACACAAATTTACATGCATGTAAAACACCCATACATATAATAAATATTTTCAAATTTTTTATATGTATATATTTTTAATGTATTTTTTTAAAAAATTTTTATTTTACTTTTTGTTTGAAGCTACATACACTCTCTATGTAGTCTTAGCTAGCCTGGAACTTGTGATGTAGAACATGTGAGGTTGATCTCAGAGAGGTCTGCCTGCTTCTTCCTTCCAAGTACTAAGATCAAAAGCATGTACCACTACACCTAGCTTATATATGTATTTTAATTTTTTTTTAATGTGCATTGGTATTTTGCCTGCATGGATGTCTGTGTGAGGGTGTCAGACCCTTGGAACTGGAGTTACAGACAGTTGCGAGCTGGGTCCTGGGAACTGAAGCCAGGTCCTCTGAAAGAACAGCCAGTGCGCTTAGCCACTGAGCCATCTCTCCAGCCCCAAGTTTGTTTGTTTGGTTTTGTTTTGTTTTTGTTTTTTTTTTTGAGACAGGGTTTCTCTGTAGCTTTGGGGCCTGTCCTGGAACTAGCTCTTGTAGACCAGGCTGGTCTCGAACTCACAAAGATTCACCTGCCTCTGCCTCCCGAGTGCTGGGATTAAAGGCATGCGCCACCACCGCCCGGCTGTTTATTTTTTTTTTCCATGATATTTATTGAGCTCTACATTTTTCTCTGCTCCCCTCCCTGCCTCTCTCCTCCCTCCTTC